>NW_019290724.1:35299-114520 GCF_000500325.1 Leptinotarsa decemlineata
CTATCAAAATATTTGTTGCTTAATATAATTGTTATTTTTCAACTATTCTTTTTTTAATTATTCTTTTTTACTTTTTTACTTGTTTCAGGGATTTCAAATCATTTCATATAATAGACAATGGAAGTCCGAACTAGTGAAATTCAAAATGGTTCCTAGGCCAAAAGTAAATCGATTTTGACAAGCGTAGCGGATACATAAAATTGGCTGGGTATCACTGGAAAGGAACACCCGGTATATATGACATGCCTTAAAATTATAATGCTGAGGATTTGAATGTATACAATAAGATTTTGGATGTATCGAGAGCTCACACGAATTCGGCTGGTCATCTGAAAGGCACTCAGAGATACAAGTACACCAACATAATCAAACCGTTGTTTCTTACAGCAGGAAATCGTTGTAAAACTGATACTGGGTTTTTCCAACCTAAAACACTTCTTACTACTACTACTGCGATAACATCATGTCTACCCAAAACGTCACCTCTTGCAATGACATTCAATACGAAACCCATTGAATACATTTATTGGGACAATCCCAACGAACTATGCGAACGTCTCAAATTATTGCTAGCCTCTCGAGATGCAAGAACTTCACATAACAATGAAATCATTGTCATTTCAAATGAGACAAAAATAATGATATGAGATACACTACGTTCCCCAATACATCATCATTTTCAAAATGGTTATCAAGTTTGGACGTAGCGACAGCAACAGAAAGCGAAAATTGCCAACGCCCTCTGGAGGATGTTTGTTGCTTTATACCTCAGATGGTAATATTCATTGTGGTGATGTGGAATTGTGTCATGTGGAGAGCCCCACCACTGATTACGATGTTGCTAATAAATGTATGTGGATGACACCGATAAAGAACATGCTTCATTTATATATCAACAAACTAAGTAACACGAGAAAGAAATATCCCAAATAACTAACCAACAAATGACAAACTGACCAAAACTAACATCTCCAAACAAATCACCGAAATAAATTCGAAGGTACAATCTACTATCAAGAAAATCAACAAGATACAAAATGTAGTTCGAGCATAACCATGATAAAAGAGCGAGGTTCACACAACTTCACAATTAGTCGTCATGAGTAGTTGGTTTAAGCCGATTTCAGAACCATCCCCCACCACTTTCAACCTTGAAATGACCTCGACGTCACACAAAGTAGCCAAGGTGACTTTGAGGAGGTATTATGAGTTTGACCTTCAACGACCTTGACCTACGTCATACGGCAACGCAGACAAGGTGACATGAGGTGCTGTTTTGGGTTTCACCTTGAATGACCTTCATTCTTCCCCTATGTTTTCGACAAGGTGACTTTGACTTCCAATGAATTCGAGCCAGTTTTGCATCACACGATCTAACGTAGCAAAAGTGACTCTGAACGATTGTTTCGAGTTTGAACTTGATCGACCTTGATCAACGTTACACAACGCAGGCAAGGTGACTTTGAGTCAGTGTTTTGGGTTTGACTTTGAATGACCTTCATTAAGTTCCCATATGTTCAACAAGGCGACTTCGACTCTGAATGAACTCGAGCCAGTTACGGGGCTTTCTTGAAATTTTGAACCTACACGACACAACGTAGCCAAGATAAATTTGAGGAAGTGTTTTGTTTCTGAGCTTGAATGACCTCCAAATACGTCACGCGATTGATCGACCTTGATCAACGTTACACAACGCAGGCAAGGTGACTTTGAGTCAGTGTTTTGGGTTTGACTTTGAATGATCTTCATTAAGTTCCCATATGTTCAACAAGGCGACTTCAACTCTGAATGAACTCGAGCCAATTACGGGGCTTTCTTGAAATTTTGAACCTACACGACACAACGTAGCCAAGATGAATTTGAGGAAGTGTTTTGTTTCTGAGCTTGAATGACCTCCAACTACGTCACGCGATTGAGACAATATTATTTTGGAGTAGTGTTTTCGGACACCTAGCTCGTGGTAAAGAACTACCCCATCCTCTTCTTCAACCACGTTCTATAAATGTTCGGAGAATCACCATTTCACATTAGTTTGAATAACCCAACGTACTCGAATAGATGAGTGCTGCAAAGTGACAGAGAGTATTACGTCAGGAGTATACACAGCAATCCAGGTGAATATATTTTATATTTCCATACCATAATTCCACAATATTCGAAATGGATCATTTGAAATTAATTGAAATTAAATGGTAAAGAACTACCCCATCCTCTTCTTCAACCACGTTCTATAAATGTTCGGAGAATCACCATTTCACATTAGTTTGAATAACCCAACGTACTCGAATAGATGAGTGCTGCAAAGTGACAGAGAGTATTACGTCAGGAGTATACACAGCAATCCAGGTGAATATATTTTATATTTCCATACCATAACTCCACTATATTCGAAATGGATCATTTGAAATTAAATATCGAAAAGATCAATTCTGCAATAATTCAACAAACTGTGGCTATGGAACAGAAGCCTTTAATATCTTTGACTATCGATAAAGGTTATAAAACTGAGAAGATGTCGATGCTATCCACGCGAAATGGTAAATTCATTCAAGTAGTTTTGTTGGACGAGGAATATGACACTTCTTTTAAATCATGGCTTCCAAAACGTGTCACAGAACATTTTACGGAAGAAATGATTCACGAAGTGAATTCATCCAAAGCCAAATTCATTTTTACATATATGGGTCAAAGTTCTCATGATTATCCTGGTGCCAAAACCCGCTCACTAGTCAAATTCGATATTTCAGATTGAACATAACTTCAATATTTTTGTTAATAGTAGAAATATGGTATATTAATGTAAAATATGGATTAGCTCCCGTGCTTCGAACATGATCAAATTTCAAGTGAGTGCTTTTTTTTGCAACATAATTTCCAAACTAATGAATGCATTTTGTGTATTTTCAGAGTACGAACATGTTGATGCAATATTCAGCAGAAGAGTGGCCGGAAGCAGTCAATTTGGATTCTGCAATAAGGAGGTTGGCTTGGGAATTAACTGACTTGAGTTTTGACGCTCTTACTCATCAAATTATGATTTAAGTGTATTTTATGATGCTGAAGAGGTACGAAAACTTTTGGAGCTCAGCGAGAAATATGATCTTGGTGTGGCATTGTGCCATAAATATTCGTATGGAAGCAGGAATTTGGATGAGTTATGTGAGCTGATAATTGAAGCAGACATGAAGCATTTTCTTCACAGCATATCCGTCTACCTATCACAGAATATCATAGGAAAATATCAATTGGAACCACAGAATCCCAAACCACAACCGGAAAAATCTTTAAATAATGATGTTGTGAATATTTGAAATCTATTGTGTACGTTATAAATAAAATCATGTTCCAATTCATGTTTGTCTACATCTAATTGTTAGGTAAATAAAATGCAGAAGATAATTATTGACTATTTTATTATTTATCCATATTGAATACTACATGGTGAATTACATGCCAATCTTATTACAATCCAGTCTGAACAGAGCCATTTAGGGCATTACAGGACAAAACAGCATCCTGTAGGATGAGTGTATATACTTTGGCGTTTGCTGAAAACTTCACCTTGCATGTTTCGAATTCTATTTTGATGTCGACAGTAGATGACTTCATAGCATCGGGTTGGTGGGAGCAGTCGATGATAAATAGTGGATTCTTGCGAAAGCTACCAATATCCAACATCGGCTCACTCATAACTTTATCGTAGTAGCTGCGCTGTAAGTTTTCATATGCATAGTAGGCTGACGAGTCAAATTTCTTGTCAAAATCCAGATTCCAATGCTCATATGGATATACTTCAGAGTTTAGAGATAGTCGAATATTATTAATATGCGCATGAATTTCGTCACATCTTTTGATATATTTTCAGATTGGTCGGTGCTTTGAAAACCGATGATGATGTATATAGGTCTTTCAAGGCTGTTGGTTGTCTTCACGGCCCAAATATCTGAGGATGTATAACGAAGTGTGGGTAATTCATAGAGGTCCCATATACGATGAGCCACCTTTACTTTTGAATTATTCGCATTTTTATTGATGCGGTTCAATAGCTTCAGTTTCTGACCATCTTCCGGCACAATGTGTCTGATTCTCCATTCTATTTTGTTGATTTCCAAATGAGAATCGACTTCTCCAAAAAAGGAATTTTTGAATGAGCGTGCAATAATCAAAATGAGCTCTTGCTTAGCATTCAATACTCCTCTGTTGTAATCTTCAGCAAAACCTATGAGATACTTCAAGGGTGATTTACCGCTGAATACATTGCTGACGGAATCCAATATATCTTGTTTATTCACATCAAGACCCCATCCTATTGGTAACACAGAAATTGCATGTGTTTGTCCAAATGATATCATCGTTTTCATTGTGGTAGTTATGCCGGGTTTTTGAACAACGGCCACTTGCTCTCTACCCATTTCATAGCGAATTTCGTCGAAGAGAAAGGCGAGGGCGTTATTGGATAGGTAGCACTGGATAGATATAAATCAGCGAGTTTTTCTTTACTCATTTCTCGTAAAGTGCGTACTCTGGAATATGCGATCAATGAATGACTCATCCTTTTGATACTTTTCCTGTCCTGCGCTAGTGTTTTCTCCATGTCTTGCTCTATAGAAATTCCAAACACAAATGATCACACCATACTGTGTTGATTTGTTGCTTACGCTCATGTGTGATATGTGATAATAATGTGTGATATGTGATAATATTGATAGGATTTGAACCCCTATAAAAATAGTGAATCAATTATTTTGGAGGGGGTAAACCATCGAAACTATCAAAATATTTCACTGAAGTGTCACTTTTTCTGTATGCTACCCAATGTATCCCTTGACCATGTCGACTATCCAAATTTACTATGACAGAATCAAATCGGAGTGGTCCCATTTTGGCAAATCGTCACGCATATATACCCCCCGAAAATATGGAATCATCATTTTCTCAGCATGATAGTTGAGGTCGATGTTGGAGAGAGCTCTTTGAGGTAGCAAATCTATGAGTTTTTTGAAATTTGAAGTTTCAAATAGACTCCTAATCCTTTATGGTAAGGCTTCAAGTGGATACCGCTCCCTCGTTTACCTAGAGCGATTGCCTCTATGTTTATATTATGTCAATTTGCCTCACTCAATTGCTCCCTACTCGCTTTCGCTGCTCGTACGGCTTTTGTTATGCTAGCTGTAGCACCGACTAAACTACCTAGCGCCGATAAACCAGCAAAAATTGAAATGAGTGGTAGTATTCCACCAATTTTAGGAGTTGGTATGATTCGCGGTGTCCGATTTTTTTTCCCACCCGCATCCCTCGTATATTTGCGTGCTGCTTTTAGTGCAATTTCAGCTGCTCTTCAAGAATTTCTGACAACAAATTCATTTCCGCCCGCTTTGTGTAGAACATCACGCACTTTCTTAACGATTCCAGAACCAAAAGCTATCACTTTAGAATCTTCCAATAGTTTTTTTGATTTTTTTCTTGGTAAAACCCTTTTTTTTCTGTATTCGCATACCAAATCGCCGTTTTCCCTTAATTATATTCGTAATTAGCCAAGCGGCTCCTTTCTCTCCAATAGATGCGTCTTTTGCCTTGAATCGATTCCAAGCACTTTCTGCAAGCTCCTGATCCGCTATGTGTCTAGCTGAAAGATTGTTAGGATTTCGTGAATATGCAATATCGTGTTTTCGACATGCAGAATCCAGTTGATTGACACCCGGATCACCTCTCGCCAATCTATTCTGCAATTTGGTGCCAGGGCCGCAATACTGATAGCCAGGTAAGTGTAATTCAAAAGGTAGACTATTGATGAGGGAATTGACCAATCACCTACCAGATTTATTCGAATGCCGCTGAGGAGATCTGCATCGGCTCACAACCTCCATTTAAATAAAGGAATCGATAGAGACCTGCTTATATAGTCTCCAACTGTCATACAATGCGCATACTAAAGCAGAAGTACCAATTTTCCATCGATAATTTCGATGAAAAAATGGGTGGCGGATCGGAAAGCGGTGTGAAACAACGTCATGGATCCTTACTTCCACTATCCATCCGTGGTCTGATTATCGGACCTTTCAATTGCGGCAAGACAAATGTTATGATTTCTTTGCCAACTCACCCTCTGGGATTACGATTCGCAAATGTTTATCTTTATTCAAAGTCCCTTCATCCACCCAAATATGGTTATTTACGTGAAGTATTAGCTACAATTGAAGGATTGGGTTTTTACACTTTCGCCAATATTGCAGCCAAAAACCAAATGCCAAAACCGATTCAATATTCATTTTCGATGATGTGATGTGTGAGAAACAGGATGTTATACGATCATTTTTCAGTTTGGGTCGTCACAAAAATGTGGATTGCTTCTATCTACGCCAAACATATTCACGAGTCTCGAAACAATTAATTCGAGATAATGCAAATTTTATTGTGCTATTCAAACAAGATGACATGAATCTCAATCATATGTTTTCTGACCACGTGTCGCCAGATGTGACATACAAGCAATTTAAAGATATGTAAATGGATAAATATGGATTTTTTGTAATTGATAAGGATTTAGAAATGCTAGATGGACGTTATTGAAGAGGATTTGATGCTTTCATATATCCTTGACGTTCTTTAAACAATTGAATCATTCGAGTGCTAGATAGTGTGGACGACGCTCCATTGTACACATATTTGAAGTGAATACATTATGGAGGAAAGAATGATGATGAAATGTGTTTGAAAAGAAAGTTAATTGAAGCAACAGATGCCGTTCGGAAGAAATTCAATTATATCAAGAATAGTCGCTTAGATGATCAATCAGCACTCAAAAGAATCTATGAGCCAATAATAACACCTTTGAAAGCAATATCTGCCAATACTGGGGGAGCATCTCAGATAAATCAGGTGATGCAGACAACAAAGAGTGTTACACTACACACCGCCAAAAATATAGTTAAAAGTGAGGTAAAACCGAATTCTGAAGAGGCTTTCTTAAAGGATCTTTAAGCTTCTCCATTGTCAACTTCAGATTTAGAATCATCTAATGTGCCTGATAATGGTGATGAGGTACAAAAGCACATACAAAAGTCACTATCAGGAAATCTTTCATACGATACCGTCTTTGGAGTACACATGAACACTGAAACGGGAAATTTACAAAAGGGTGTAGCTGATGTGGAGTTCATCGATGACAAAATTGTGTTCAAGAAAAATGGTGAAACTATTGCCACTTATCAGGGTACCCCAAAACTATATAAATTATTATTCATGAAAGTACAGTCGGGAAATATCTCCTCTTCCGTTATGACCGCTTATGGTGATATACTCAAATCAACGAAGGCAGCATATAAATACAATGAGAGAAAACAGGGTCTACTATCGAATAATTGAAAGAAATATCGAGAAATAATCCTACCACTATTATCCAATGGAGACCCACTGCAGAACCCCAGTAGGAAAGGTGCCGGCATATTCAAAATACCCACTCAAAAAAAATATATCAGAAATAAGCATATAGATTATGTTTATTGGAGTACATTTGAAGAACTGGTTGATCGCCTCCGATTGCTTTGGAGTTCACGAATGGCTGGACATACCGGGCACGATAATGAAATATTGGCCATAATTGAGGAATTACGTGAAGAAGGATTAGTCCATTGACCGTAATATAATGAACACGATGTATGAAGCTGACTCAGTTACTCACAGACGATCTAACTATGCATACCACAATTGATACATTTGGGCGTAGAAGGGGTGGTGTTAGTAAACCACTTGTTGGAAGATCGGGTGTTGGATTCATTCTCACACCACATGGTGATTATGACATTCAGAATTAGCGGTTGCAGAATATTGGTGAACCTGTAGACGGTGAAGACTCTGTCACTAAAAGATATGTTGACGATCACATTAAAGAAGCCAAGGAATCAACCCTGAATTATTTCCAAGAATTCATTGCACCAGCGCTACGATACGTCAAAAAAAACCTTGATTCAAAAAATTTCGAACTGCGAATCATCATTGACAAAAATGTACTTCAGCATTAGCTGATCGATTGTGTAATGCGGAGAAGCAAATTGGTGTTATAACCGAGTTGTTTGATACTTTTACTGAGCGAGTTATTGAAGTTGAACAGTCAGTCGTTAAACCTGCACGTGAACTGTAGCGAACTGAATCCTCAACTTCATAACTTCGAAGAAGCCATATAGCAGTAACAGGAGTAATGCAAAATGGCAGGTTGTGAAGGAAATACATAAGTCGTCGCGTCGAAATTTTCCCCGTCTAAAGACAATAATAAAGGGATTTTATGACTTGTGGCAGATGAATCTGATGGAAATGCAACCATATGATAAAGAAAATGACGGTCATAGGTACATCCTCATAGTAATCAACTGTTATTCGAAGTATGTATGGTCAAGACCATTGAGAAATAAAACTGATGATTCAGTTACTGCAGCTATGGCGAGTGTGTTGAAAGATACGAAGCATGTCCCAAGGAACTTACAATCTGATCACGGTACCGAGTTTAATAATTCAAAATTTTCATCGCTAATGAGAGAGCACCGTATCAATCATTACTCAACATTCAGCACAAAAAAAACTGCAGTTGCGGAAAGAGTCATCAGGACGTTGAAAAGTTGGCTTTATAGACAATTGTCACTTCAAGGCCATTACAGTTGGTTGATTATTCTTCCTAAAATTACCAGTCAATATAACAACAAAGTTCATCGTACCATTGGCATGAAGCCTGCAGACGTAAAACCATCCACAAAATTGTCAGTTTATGCAAGATCAAAGAAGCAGCATGGAAAACGTGAAAAAATAAAATTTAAAATTGGAGATATGGTGCGAATCAGTAAATATAAAGGCGTATTCAAAAAAGGTTGTAAAAGTAAATAGAACAGATCCTATAACTTATGCGCTCGAAGATGTGAACGGACAGCCATTTAAAGGTTCCTTCTATGGTATGGAATTAAATAAAACCCATGATCCCAATACATATTTGATGGAGCGAGTTTTGAAACGAAAAGGACGTCGTCTATATGTGAAATGCAATTAGTGCAATAGCATTATTATTGTACTTGATGAAAAATAAAGTGTAATGTAATAAATTTGAATATCATTATAAATTTTCTGAAACTGTGAAATCTATTATTCTTTGCTGAACAAATAGTTTCGAAATACCAAAGATCATACAAGTAATATTGTAGCAATGGATTTATTTATTTTATAAATCAACATATAATGAAATGAATCTAATTGACAAAATAGAGTTAAAATCAGCAGGCAATTCCAGGGCCTATCTGGGTGTATATCGATATACGATTACCATGGAATTCTCGACGAAAGAAGTTGTATGAAATTGGATTTATTACAATTGAGAATGAATATCAACTACACCCTGCCCCAAATATCATGATCCGCGTAGCAAATTCCGCGACTGCCATTGAAATAATGATGCAGGTGCAACCGCGAATCAGCGACTATGACAGAATGAATGAATTGATCCACGGATTCGTCGCCACTGTCGCGGACCTGCGAACAATCCGCGGATGAAACCGCGGATCCGCGATAATCCACGGAATCGATGGAAGTTCGCGATGTACGCGAGACATTAAATACACTCTGCTTTAAGGCTCGCGCAACCTCACGAATTAAATCGATTTATAGTTAATCCAGTCACTAAAAAGCACATAAATGTGCTTTCTACTATAGTTGAGAGGTGAAAACCTAATGTGTGTTTATGATTTCCATTCAACCAAATTTACTTTAATTTCATTTCAAACAGACTAATTTGTAGTTATGTCAGCATGATAGTTGGAAAAAAGCAGAAGCAGATTGTCGAACTTCAAATCGTCGTTTACGTGCTGTCATCTCCGCCAATTTTTCATCGCTGCCCCAGATTGTCACTAGCTTTGCCTTTATCTCTCGGCATATTCTATTGAGCTCATGCACGTCCTTGACTAACCTGGAGATCCTCTGCCTCGCTGCCAGAGATAGTGGCGGTATCTGACGTGGAAGGGGCCCGCCAGAGGGTCGAGGTCTTTGGCGGCCGTCGATAAGGATTAGACTCGTCCCACATCTTCATATACTTCTGCAGCTCCGTCTGCCTTGGCTTCACCGACGACACCATCTGTTTTGGCTTAGCGGCGGGCTTCCTCTTCTTAACCGGTTCGGGAGCAGCAAAGTCATCATCACTACCGCTCGGTCCCGCTCTCTCACCGACAATCTTCGACCCCTTCTTCGCAACTTTGGCGGTGCTCTTCGTTTCAGAAGAAGGGGTGGTCGAAGGAATATCCTTCTTCCAGCTGCATCCGGGTTTTGGATCCGCCGTTACCAATACAACTTCTTCAGGAAGGGGGCTAAGTGGAGGTCCAAGTTGGAATTCCGTTAAGAAGTCAACGATATCCTGCGGTAGCTCCGATTACTGCACCACCACGTCCTGCAGGATGTTGACCTTACCCTCCACGGATTTACCAGCGTCAATGAAGGAAGACATACTGCACACTAGAAATTCACGAAATATTAGAATGAAGCATAATAATCAATATTACTTATATACAGACAGTTTTTATTCGGAGAAGATGAACACAGCTAGACACCCAACTAAATTCGGTAGATATTCGAAGGCTAGAACAAGCAGTTCGAATAATGATAGCTCCCGAGCAGTCCCACTTTTGTTACCTAAGCCACTCCTCCTCAAGCCACCTCCACTTACCACTTCTGGCACTCCTCAGAGGAGTGCCAGAAGATGACAGTACTACCAACTGTCAAAAGCGCTCGCAGATAATTGATAGAAGATATAAAGCTTCATCCTTTTTGTAGAATTTAATATTGAAATACTCAAAATAAAAAATAATAAATTCAGAGTTTCGTAGGTATATATTTGCCTTCTTCAATTTTCAATTCATCACTAACGGACTTGACATGATATGCTTTTGCGCCGGTACCATAAAAACTGATAATTGGATCATTAGGGAATTCGTCTTTCATCATTCCCAATATTCAGCAAACTGATTTCCAACTTTGTAGTTGGATGTATCGAATTTCTCTACATTTTCCCTCATGAAATCATAAAAGTTCACCGTGAACATTTTAAGAATGAGAGAGTCGGTATCGGTGTAGAGGAGAAAAGCATTTGACCCATTATGTTTTTTAATGAATTTATAAAAAAGCTCTTACATAAGTGTTTTAGATAAATCAAGAATACTGAATCCAAGATATAGGGGTTCATTATAATTCATTTTCACTTTACCTATATGAATGGCGACAAAGTCCTCTGAGAAAATTGGAAGTGTTTTGAAATTTTGTCGAGCGATGAGAGCATTCGCACTAGTGGCACGCTTCATAGACTCCCAATGAGTCACAAGCCGAATGTCATTTCTATTATCAACGTTCTCCATTGTTTTTCCAAAGACATCATTTGTTCTCGTCTTGAAAATATTTTTATGATAAACATTTGTAACTTGATTTCTCATTAGGGTATTCAGGTCTACATATTTCTTCAACCATGGTGATTGATTGAATGAGAGAACTCTGTGAGTCCTCATCACTATCAGTCCATTTTCAATTGCCTGCCTCAAAGCTTTATAATGAACAATGCATTTTCTCTCAACATTCAGATTAGGTATTAATTTAGGTATTTTTGAATTTGTTCCGGGTGGAATTACGCTCTCTACAAGAAATGGCAGATCCGAATGTGCATCGTGAAGTTCTTCAGGGTAATGGACATCTACTTCCAGAACATAACCCTTAGGACCATCGTTTGGAACACCCATGATATCTAGTTGAAAAATTTCTTGTTCGGAGAGCCATGAAAACCCACCTGTCGGTAATGGTTGGGACATAATGTGACCATATAGGTTCGTAGCGTCCAAATAAGTGATGAATGATGATGCTTCATTTTCATTATAATCTGGCAGAACACGATTATTAGCAATATGCTTTCTTTCAGAACACTGACTATTACCCCCACGAATACCCTTTTGGAAAAAAGTTGTCATGTCAATATCTGTAAGCAGTTCCAGCTCTACACCTGTGTATTTGAGCATGGCATCTCAAGAATCGCCGGGAGAGGTGAAATAGTGGGCTGGATCTAATTTATATTGATCCAGACATATATTACGGAAATTTTCGAAAATACCGCATAAAACCAATACATCTGATTTCAAATACAGATCTGAATAGTCCCTCAACGTTTCACACTCGAACAAGGACCATACACGTTTTGCCCTCTCATAATCATCGTTAGATATATGTTTCTCGTTCAATTGATCATAAAAATCGGATTTTGATGGTAGTTCAGTACCATCTACGGTGGTCAAATCTTTGACAAAACTTCAGGGAAAAACTCCTTTCTGTCTCATCAAAAGAAATTTTTCATCTTCCGGAAAACACTTCCGTGTTTCATAACATTGCTCATCTGACAAGCTCTCCCCTAATTGCTGCAGTGATGACGCCATGAATCTGAAGCTATCGCTAAATCTCAGCTTTAGGAATTGTTTTTTCAATTTAAAAAATGTATCTATTGTGGTACCCATCAATAGATGCTTAGTGAAAAAAATGTAATTTTCCTTTCTTTGACCGATAACCTCCACCTTGTTCTTATTAGATAACTCTTTCATGAACAAGTGGCAGTCATAGCCGCTCAAATTATGGAAAATTATTGGAACGAAATTCGGTAACTTGTAATTCAAATTATATCGAGAATGTGCAGCTCCGTATCTTTTCCTTTCCGTCAAGTGACAATGATCTCCCACTATGACGTCACCCAATTCGAAGGGTTTCTCACAAATACCGCAAGTATCAGCAGTTGAAAATTCATGCTCCTCTGAGGCTGTTACTGGCTTCATTGGCACGATACGATTCAAATATGTATAGTAGATGGCCCTCAGGTCAGACTCCAGTCTGGCTACAAATACTTTGGCAGCGTCCTCCCCACGATATAGAACAAATTTGGAGGCTGAATCATCGAAAGAACAACGAATTCGGTATGAGAATACGTATGGCTCGTGAATAAATGATTTATTTGTGAAGGAACGTGTTGTATCCGGTTCATTTGTGTGTATAGGCTTCAGAATTGATTCAAAATCAGCGTATACCACGAAGGGGACTTTCAACTGCCTTTCAAAATTTTCAAATTTCAATATATTTTCCGGTATGGCCCTACCACATTTATCAGTTTTGATTTGCGTTGTGGGAATGCAATCATTCAACTGATATCGCAATGATTTGCGTTCATCTAAAAATTCATCAAGCACCCATCACAAAAATACATCCTATGGACGTGGGATGAAATTTGTGATGAAACTAACCTTAATAGATCTTTTATCCAGCAATAGTGGCTATTACCAGATTCATCGGTGATGTTCAATAAATTTACATGGAGACCGAGTTTCCGCCGTGCGAAATAAAGAGGACCCACAATTTCATATTTCGGTTTGTTGTTTTCGAAAGTTGTTTCTAACCCATAAACATTGTCTGAACAATCATTCATATTCTCAAATTTTGGAATATCACGTAATTTTATGGGAGAATATATACCGTCAACATTAAGTACATCTCTGAAGTCTGGATATGATCCTACTTCAGAAGTTCTCGTTTGCGCTGGTCGCAGAGCTGATGTCACCGCCTAAGCGAAGCAAAAATGATTTTCATTTATCACATTAACTATTGCCCTTTTCAAAGCGATGAATTCTGGAAGCTTTATGTAGGAGGATCCACTGAGACGACTATATTTGTTGATGTTTACTTCGATAAAAACAACTTTCTCCAGAGTCCAACCTGTGAACACATTATTCGTTCAATGACTGAAATATTTCATATTTATGTAGATAATATACCTGAGTCACGTTCTTGAAATTCCACAGCTTTTGCAGATAACGTGTCGACGAATCTCCTATATACCTCTTCTAGGTTGTTTGATTGATCAACACTTTGGTTTTAGCTTTTAAAAGACTTCACCTCTAATATTTCCTGCGTCTGAAGTATGTACCTCCCAAACAACTCCATGTTCACTTTCAAGGTGTTATGAACTTGCACCATTCGATCAATCAAAGTCACAACTTCATGCTTCACTTCATTGAAGAAAGATTGATAGTCTAAATGTAGATTCTTACTTTCGATTCTGTAGCTAACAATCCCATATGCGCTGTTTATGATTTTCACAAAATCCTCAAATTCCGTTCAGGAATTTGTTCTATGCTCCAATGTTTTGGAGCATATTCACAGGCACCATTCTATTACAATAGTTGCACAATTCCTGAACTTCACTTGGTTGGGCAGAATCCACTCTGGGCCGTTTTGCTGGAGGACCTTCAACATTATCCGGCCTGCAGGACTGCATTTGATGACGACGCATGTTGTCTTTACGGCTGAAACTTTTACTACACCCATCACAGTGAAACATATTTGTAGATATATTCAATACGAGCGATATCAAACTAACTCCTGTGAATGAGTGGTACCTCTTTTATATGTTCATTCAAAAAGTGGTGGAGCGAAGGAGAATACACGAGCGCCCTCAAATTTACATCAGCAAAAGCACATGATATTGCAGAAGGTCACTCACTCAAAGTCAAACTGAAAACGCACTCCAAAAGTCTCTTCGTCGATGTGGCTGAAAGTCGTTCAAAGTCGAATATTCTGAATAACAACGTGGATCAATGAAAGTCGTTCGAAATCAAACTTAAAACATTACCTCAAAGTCACCTTGCTTTTGTCGTGTGACGTATGTCAGGGTCGTTCGAAGGCAAACTCAAAACAATCGTTCAAAGTCATCTATACAACAAGGAAGCTGCGTAATTGGCTTGAACTCAATCGAGATCAAAGTCGTCTTGTCGAAAATATAGAGAGTTAATGAAGGTTATTCAAGGTTAAACTCAAAACACCACCTCAACGTCACCTTGTCTGCGTTGCCGTATGACGTAGGTCAAGGTTGCTGAAGGTCAAACTCATAACAACTTCTCAAGTCATCTTGGCTACGTTGTGTCATGTAGGTTCAAAACTTCAAGAAAGTACCGTAACTGGCTCGAGTTCATTCAGAGTCGAAGTCGTCTTGTTGAAAATATGGGAAGTTGATGAAGGTCATTCAAAGTCAAACCCAAAACACTGCCTCAAAGTCACCTTGCCTGCGTTGTGGAACGTTGATCAAGGTTGTTCAAGGTCAAACTCGACCTTGAACAATCGTTCAAAGTCACCTTGGTTACGTTAGATCGTGTGATGCAAAACTAGCTCGAATTCATTGGAAGTCAAAGTCACCTTGTCGAAAATATAGGGTAAGAATGAAGGTCTTCCAAGGTTAAACCCAAAACAGTCACCTTCGCTATTTCGTGTGACCTAGAGGTAGATACAAGGTTGAAAGTGGTGGGGAGAGGTTCTGAAATCTGAAACTAACTACTGTCATGACTGTCAAAGACAAGATTCAACTTGTCAACAAACTACATAAACCAATTAGAAAAAATTATCCTCGACGCCGTACAGTTATCAAAGGAATAGATGACTTAAGGCAGATGGACTTGGCTGAAATGAGATTGTTCGCTTACAAAAATCGAAATTTCAGACTGATTCTAGTCGTCATAGATTGTTTTTCGAAATTTGTGTGGACTAGACCACTGAAATCAAAAACGGGAGAGGAAATTACCAAAACGTTTGCAGATATCTTGACACATACGAAACGTTGTCCAAAAAATTTACAAACCGATCAAGGTAAAGAATTTCACAACAATAAGTTTCAAACTTTGATGAAGAAACATGGAATTAATCACTACAATACGTAAGTTGTACGAGGCGACGTTAAGATGATGAACGTCGCCTCGCAAGTCCAGATAAGGATTTCTTGGAAAACCGCTGTCAGCATATCATGTTTCCGTGAGAGCAGCAATCCGTGATAACGGTCGTTCCATAACTCCCCCCTCCTTTAGTTCAAAAATGACGAAATCATTTTTGTCTGGAAGAAACCATTTCGATTTCCGGGGTATTATCGTCCTTTTTTTCTTCCTAGAACGAAGCCATTTGAGTATGGTATCCCTTTCTTTCTTCTTTCTGATCAATACCATCAGAATCAGTATCAGTATGATCGATTCGAAGATGATTCCGAAGATCAACGTGTTGTTGGTGTTATCGACTACATCAATCTTTTTCTCTGTTGACAACTTTCCTGCCAAGTTGTGGAGCTCGTAAATTTCGTCTAAGTTGAGTTTGGAGAAGTTTTGCGTCTCGTAGCCATTCGGGGTTTCCACATTGTTGATTTGGATTTTTGGCAGAATCAGAGGTTTTCCCTTTTGAATTTCCATGTTGTTGAAAAACGTCTTGTGGGTTATTCGGATTTCACATGATTTGGGTATTTTGACGAGTGTGACGATCGATATATCGATCAGCTCTGCACTTTGAGAAAATTCTTTCTTCTCGTACGGGGATGATTAGCACTTCTTCTTGGGTGATTTGTTCGGCTATGGATTCGCCTACGTTGATTGGGATGGGTTGGAATTTGTTGTGATATTGCCTTCAATCAGCTGGGTTGTGTGCACTGGTCCTATGGGTAGTAGTCTTTGATACAGAAATATGTTTCCTCCAATAATGGACACAGGTTTGATTCGAATTGATTTTTCGAAGCTGCTCGTGCCAAATAGGGATATTTGAGGACAAAAATATGGTGGTTTTGGATGATGGGGTACAGGTGATAAAACATAAAAATTTCGTTTCTGATAATTGGAACATGAATTGAGAAAATTAATTTCGTGTTCGAAAATGTAACTTGTGTGCCAAAGAATTAATAGTATGACAAAATATTTTCGAATTTTGGAATTTCGCTTTCATCGTTAATTTGACTCAAGTATTTTATCATTTCTTCCAGATCTGAACTGGATATAATTGAATTATGCGAAGCATTCAATTTTGCGAAGGTAATTGCGTCTTCTAGGTTGTCAATGAATGTTATGATATTTTGGCAGTCCAAAATGATCTGAGAAAGTACGCCTTGAAAACTGATATAATTTTTGAGATCGACAATGGTTTTTTGAATGGCAAACTGAAATGTTTTCAAGCTGTTTTCGAGCGTTTCTTGATTTGAATTGAGCCTTCAAATGGTTCGATTATAATGATTGATTATTTGTTTTGATAGAGAGGTTTGAAGATTCAATTCGTGAATGATATTTTCTTGATTTTTTTCCAATATTGCAATGGTTTGATCGTAACGCTTTCCGTCATCAGCGTCAAGTGTTCCGAAAAGCCATTTATTGATTTTGCCGATTCCATTGGTCATACCACGTTCAACACGAATATGTGGTTGAAGGTTGTCCAGTTTTTTCTGAGTTGTTTGAATGAGATATTCAGTTCTCTGAAGCATATTTTCGGATAGACCATGGTAGGAAATTGGATTGGTAACGTTTTCCTTATTGAAATTATTTTTGATTATATTGAAATATATTTTCGAATTATTCAATTGATTGATAATTGGACTCAAATCGATGTAGTAAAGAAATGTATGTTTACTATAGATAATTTTGTCGTTGCCTAATTGTATGGGAAGAATGAATGGTATTGATTTGAATGTCTTCGTCACATAGTACTTGTAGTACGTGAAGTATTAGGGTCAGGATTGGTAACCTCATTTTCGTTGGTTCCCTGTAACAAGGTTTTTTTGTTAGTCTTGGGTTTCCGGGCAATATTTCTGTGATAGGTTCCTCTGTTGGTTTTTAGCTTCATTTTTGTTTCCTTGAGTATTTTAGTCTTATTGAATTTGGGTCGGTCTTTTTGTCGTGCTTTGGTACTGATATATGCTACTTGTTGATCAGAAAAATCGGGGGGTTCATCTCGGTTTTCATTTTTCTTTTCTATACATTTTTCCTTGGTTTGTTGGTTTGTCTGTTGTATAGATTGGTATAATTTTTGGATAGTGTCTTCATGGGCTTTAACGTATTCTGAAATAATCATATGATTACTGAGATCGAATGGATTCGTATTATTAATGTGACCTTTTACTACTTTGAACGGGGTGAATTTTGTGACACTATGAATTGAGTTATTGTATCGTAGGAGGGCACGTTTCATTAACTGCTCAGGGGAAAGATTCTTGTTTTCCTCTCTCAAGCATCGATAATGTTAGATCAAGGTCGAGTGAAACCTCTCAACGGGGGAATTGTAATTTCTTTTTTTGGGAGTTGTATAATGAAGTTCTATTCGATATAATTTACAAAAGTTCTCTAGTTCTTTATTTTTGAACTCATTACCAGAGTCAGTGGTAATTTTCAGCGGTAATCCATGATGAGAAATGAAATTGAGAAGATTTTCGAGAACTAGGACTCTTAAGGGCTCTTAAGGGATATGCTTGACCATATCGAGAAAAGGAATCGATAATTGTAGTGAAACTTCCGTTCGATATCGTGAATGTATCGATATGAATATTTTCGAATGGTTCTGAAGTGGTAGGAGTGAGATTGATGTTGATGATTGGGGGATTTCGATCATATTTATTCTTTTGACATATTCCGCAGTTATTGACAAAATTTTGGATATCATCAATTATTTCAGGCAAATAAAAACGTGAACTCAGAGATTGTTTCATTTCATTGATACCTCTGTGACACGTTTTTTTCGTCGTGTGGTAAAGTTGAAGTTTTTCCTCTTGGTCATTTGATGTTTCTACATCAGTAAGGAATGTGGGACATTCGACAATTTTGAAAGAGGCATTTTTGAAAAGATATTGTATCGTATTGCTGAAAAGCCTTTGCAATGAAGGGTCCTTGGAGTGAAGTGCGTACGTTCGTTTTGGATGAATGTATTCTTTGAGTAATTTGACGATCTTATTTTTGATGTTTTTTCTCGGTAATGTGACATATGACCGAGAATTTTCAAAAACTTTTTCGATCTTGAACTTCAGGTTTTCTATATCCCCAAGTGTGATGATTACCTGGTTTTTATATGCATTTATAGCCTGTTCTGAAATGGGAATATTATATAGAGTCCTCAAGTGAAGTGTGAAGAGTTTCTAAGTCAGAATTTTCTTCTTTTTCTTTTGGAGGAATGATTTGAATGTCAGAAATTATATTGATTTTCTGTGGATTTTTCGGGGGTTCGATAATTTGGAGAACGGTCTCGTCCAATTCGGGGATTCCTTCGGAATTTGTCAATATGTCTCTGATTATTTCGTCGACGTCACCTGGATTATTTTGAATGGATGAAGTTTCAAAGGCATTCAAATCAACGTTGGAAGGGTTTCTAGAAAGGGCATCAGCTGCTTGATTTGACTTGCCTTTTTTATACTTTATGACATATTTAAACTCTTCGAGTTTTAAACGCCAGCGTACCAACCTAGAGTTGGGTTCTTTCAATGAAAATAACCACTGAAGGGGTTTGTGATCGGAAAATATTGTGAACTTTCGACGGAATAAATAGGGCCGGAAATATTTACAGCTTCAGACGATGTCAAGAAGTTCTTTTTCGATTGTCGAATAATTGACTTCTGCTGGGTTTAGTGTCCGGGAGGCATATCATATTGGGTGGTCATTTTGAGATGATATGGCGCCTATTGCGAAATTTGAGGCGTCTGTAGTCAGTTCGAATGGTTTCTCGAAGTCAGGATATGCTGGAACAGGTTCAGACATAAGTATTGATTTGCATGTATTGAAGCAATCAATAGTCTTTCGTGTGCTCTACTTTTTCATTTTTCTTTATAGACATTTGGTAATATGTTTTGTGAGCCTGGTGAAATTCTTGATGAATTTTCGATAATAGCCCAATAGTCCCAATTCATCCAATATGTCAATAATATTGGGGATTGGGTATCGATCACCTATAGTTTTTTCGTTGATTTTACGATAATCAACAAGTATTCTCCATTTTTGTTCACCAGATGAATCGAGTTTTTTGGGCACGATCCAAATGGGGGACGACCGACGGGCTACAGCTAGGTCGTATGATATTTTTCTCAAGCATATCGTTGATCTGACGTTGGACTTCTTGTCTGTGAACTTATGGATACCTATATGATTTGGTGTGTACCGGTATTTCATCTGTAGTCCTTATCTCAAGTTTGATTTTTGAAGTAAATGTCAACTCGTCTCCTAGTTTGAGAAATATATCTGAATATTCTTTGCATACTCTGCTTATAGCGGTTTTTTCCTCCGAATTCATGTGGTCAATGCGAATTAAGTCTGCGATATTCAGGTCAGCTTCGTTTGATACGGAATGGTCATCTGTCTGTCTGTCGGGGTTTGTGAAAGATTCGAGAGTGAATATTTCGTATGTCGAGGATACAAATTGGGTGACAGGTAGGGGTTTGAGTTGTTTTACTAAAATCGTTTTTATGGTGAGGTTCTGAATTTCAATCGGGGCATATCCGTTTTTGGCAATAGTCAATATTTGTGGAATAATAAGATTATCAATAGTTCCTTCGATTGTCAAAATTTCGCCTCCATACACACTCACTGGTAGATTTTTTATCATCTTTTCCAGCGGGTTTACTGAAAAAGAAACACTGAAATCTGAAGGCTGTCTGAATTTGAAAGGTATTTCAGTATTTTTTCGTATCAATTTCTCATTAATCAAATCGATATTGAGGTTCATGTTTATTAAATCTGTCAGTCCTGAAACGCCATCGAAATATTCATGAAAATCGAATAAGATGAAATCAATTTCATAATCCGTATTAAATTCAGAAAAGGCTGTTATTGAAGCTTGATATCTGACCTTTTGACAACCAGTTGCCGTTTTTATAAAGGTATTGGAGTGATATATTTTATCTGGAAATAATTTTTCAATTATCGAAGGTTTGATTAGCGATCAAGAGCTTTCCGTATCGATAAGTAGTTTTAATTTTGGGTTTTTGGTTTCTACATATGGTAAGGCATTATTGCATGAGGGATTGATTTCAGCTAGCTTGATTGGTCTCGTTGGCTCGTCGTCTGAAAATTTGCGATTTCGTCAGGGTCTGAAATGTCATCGTTTGAGATACAAGGTTGTTGTTGATCGAATTCATTTTCGAAATGATTGCCTTGATCAGGGTTTTCCTCTGGATTGGGGTGTTCATAATATCGATATTGGTCGGTAGGTTGATCATAAAAATCAATCGGGTTTTCATATTCATTTGAAAATAATTCCTCTGAAATGAAATTTAGCTTTTGATTCTGTTGGAAGAATCGTGGTTGGTTTTGGAATTGGTTTGAACCATATTGCGTTCTGAATTTGGTTCTGGGGGGTTGCCGGTATTGAGGAATTTGTTGGTGGGACATCCTAATGGGGTTTCTAGAAGTAATGGACATGGGTTCAGGTTTTGGCAATTGATTTGGGTTTGAAGACATTTTGAGGGGTACCAAACACTTCTGGATCAGTAGGATATTTTCGGGGTGGTAGTTGCCTGGGTTGGACATTTATTGGTTGTTTGGGCCAAATGGGTCTCGGAGAGAAGTCTTTGTGATTGATTTAGTATTGTTTGTTGAACGGTGGTGTTCGTTGGGACATTGGTCATGTGGGTATGTCTGTTGGTATGAGTATTGAATTTTGTTCTATAGTTATCTTGGGCGGTGCCATATAACTTTTCAAAATTTTCGTATTCGTTCACATACGCCATTGCGTTTTCAAGAGAATTTGGGTTTTTAAGATGTAAATTATTTCTGAGAATACCTGTACATCCAGCAATGAATGTACCAAGTGCAACTTTATCATGTGTTATTTGACAAAGTTTCTCTTCTCTACTCGAATCAGAATCATTACTGATTCTCTGTAATACGCTACTTTTAATTAGTTGCAACCTACTTCCGAAACTGAATAAGTCTTCACCTTTATGAGGTCGACTCCTCGTTAGTTCCAGAACGAGACAATCTTTATTCCCACGGTCAGAACAACACTGTTTCAGAGCATTTTTCAAACTTTCTCAAGTATTGAGTTCTGGTCGATTTCCAACCATGTATTCTGCTTTCCCAATTAATTTTTCCTGGATGCATTCAAATACATGTTCGTTTAAAGATGTATCGTTAAATGTTCCATAGGTATTATTCAATGAATCACACCTATCAATAAATTTATCATGTGCGTTACTGTCACCATCGAAAGGTTTGAGATTACTAAGTCGAGACTTGAAAAGATCCCAGTCCATTTGAACATTTTGTTGCTGTGGTGGAGCCATTGTTATTATTGGTAATAGTAGTTCAGGTTCAGAATTACTTTCGCTAACTGCTGAATTTTCTTGTACTGATAAATTACCTAGTCTATTTGAAATATCGCCAAGTTCGTTCATGAATCAATATTCAATCAATAATTCTGTATTATTGACTTCAGATTCGAATTTATTGAAATTTCTTAACAAAAATTCACAAAATTGATTTTTTTTCTTCTTAAATCACTCGTCTAGAATAGACACCGATTTTGTTCGCAATGAACTGCCCTAAATTATCTTCACCGAAATCCTTATGCAGAGGGTTCAGTAAAAGCGAAAAGGGAATTTGGCACTTACAGTTATTTTGGTGGTCCAAAATCTTGTAGTCTCCAGTTCCTCCTCCAATGATTCTTTGTAGCCTCTAGAAGAAAGGTTGTTTCTTGGTCCGTCCGGTACAATCCTCGATGGATCACGATTTTTCGAATTTGTGCTTAAGAAGTAGACACTTCAAGTCGCGAAAAATTACTTTCAACGCACTGCACAAATCCTACCGACTGTGCCAGTTGAATACTTTGAACGGATAATTGTGTTTTTAAAAAATATTTATTTTATAAATGTACAATTGAAAATGACTTTCTATCAAGAGTTACAAATAGAATGAATAAAAATGAACGTTAAAATGATGAACGTCGCCTCGCAAGTCCAGATAAGGATTTCTTGGAAAACCGCTGTCAGCAGATCATGTTTCCGTGAGAGCAGCAATCCGTGTGAACGGTCGTTCCATAACTCGTACAGCATCGCTAAGGCTTCTATGGTTGAACGTACCATTAAAAACTTGTAAGAAAGGATTTTAAAATATTTTAGTCTGAATGGCACCTACAAATAGTTGAATGTCTTGCCTGAAATCACAAAATCCTACAATGATACGCGACATTTGAAGACGGGCATACAACCTTCGAAAATCACCAAAACCAACGAAAAACGAATTCTCAAATTAACATACACCCATCTGAAAATAGCTGGACCGAGAAAATTCAAATTCGATGATGTTGCATGAATCATTAAGGCAAAACACGTTTTCGAAAACGGCTATACGCCCAATTGGACTACGGAATTATTCAAAATTATCAAAGTCAACATTACCAACCCCGCCACCTTTATGATAGAAGATATGCAGGATGCATCTATTAGGGGTGCTTTCTATGGTGAATAATTACAAAAAACTGCAACTCCTGATATATATCTCGTGGAAAAAGTCTTGAGGTAGAAAGATAAAAAATGTACGTTAAATGGCTGGGTTTGGATAACAAACATAACAGTTGGATTAAAAATGTCGATTTTGTATAGAATCTTATGAAAAACAAGCACACTGCTCAACAAGCACAATGTATTGGGAGGGATTTTTGTGAATAAATATTTGTGTGTTTAATGAACGCACAATATCTGAAATGGACCACGTGATCTGAAGCTATAAGAGCGCATGTAAACGTTACGTTACTGAACATGGTCCACGTAACTTTATTTTGCGAATTACTGATAATATTGTCATTGTACTCTATTTTAGCCCTGATGATCGCATGTTTATATTCTTTTTTTTCAGCCTTATATTTCAGGTATAGATTTTCAAGCTTGGTTCCTTTGTAAAATGAATAGATATCGCGCAATCTCCGCGCCCATTCCCTGATCTCGGGTGTTACCCATTTTTTCAGTTTTCTTTTTTGAAAATTTGCTACTTTCCTAAAAGAAAATCCGATGTTAAAATAGTAATAAAAAAATTAAAATATTGTACATTGAATCTATATCAATTTGTGTATTTACTTCTTGCCATCCCTCAATGTTTAGTGAATTATAAAAGTTTGCCAAGTTATCATCGGTAAATTGTCTTTGGTAACTAGTCAATCGCTTGTTATAGGAGATTGATTGAACAAACTTGAATATCTGTGTATAATGATCTGATATATATGTTTTGATTACATTACATGTGCATAAATCCGTGTTTATATTGGTGAAAATATTATCAATTAAGGAACTATTGTTCGTTGTTAATCTGGTCATCTCTTTCACCTGATCTGACAGGTTTTATGTTGAGAACAGATTAATGACATTCACTACATTTAGGTCATGTATATTCAGAAAATTTAGGTTGAATTCTCCACACACTACTATAAACTTATTTTGTTTGAATAACACATCTAAGAGATCTGCCACACCATTCAAAAATACGTTCATATCCCCATCTGGAGACCTGTAAATACATATAATGGTGTTAACTGTAGTATTTAACCGAAGGTCTGAGCAGCAGAACTCAAAGTCTTTTTCAGTACAGGTCACGTTACCAATGTTGATTTTTTTTATTTCAAATTTTTTTTTAGTGTATATTGCAGTGCCGCCATTTCTCATTGTTTTCCTACTTGAGTAGCTTACTACTGAGTAATTGTCTAACTTATAAATTTCAATTTCATTCTCTTCCAGCCAATGTTCATCAATCGTTACTACTTCAGCATCCACTTCATCCAAAAGAGCATTGAACTCGTGAATTTTACTTTTGATACTACGTATTTTCTAACTAATGATTTCAATAGTACACTTTTTACCAACATGTTTTATTATGGTTGGAAATTCAGGGTATAGTTCATGCTTCTTTGGATGTAAGAATGCCTGTTGTTGTGGTGAGATCTAAAAAACTTGAACTCTTTTACTATAACATTTTTCGGCCATAAGGATTCGACGAATAAGTCTTTTTCTAGTACTCATGGTGCACCAACTTCAAAAGAAGGATTACCATTTCGTCGTAATGCGTGCCCACTAAACTGTTTGTTACAAAATTTATTCTCTAGATATTGTTCAATTTTCTCAGCTCTCACCTCTGGTTCACATCTGTCGATGTGTAGCCACACTTTCTTCACATCAACAGAAAAGGATGGCCCATTGCTATTGTTGACCAGTGTAGGCGTACCAATCACTGTTTTTCTAGTTCCACTTGCAGAAACACTGTTTTGTTTGCTGAATGTTTTATTCTTGTTCTTTTTTCTTGATATATGAGTAAATCCGTCATCGGTTCCATCAGTTTTTATTAAACGGTCGTTTTCATTGTGTTCTCGCCTTTGTTTTAATTTAAGTTAAGGACAGTCCGGCAACATTGTATTCTTGGGCTGACCAGAGAGTGGGAAAACAATTCAATAAGATTTTATATTATCATCAATGCACGTGGGGTGTACTTTTTTCGGCGGTGTTCTTTTTATTTGTTGTGAGTTATTGCAAAAGGTCGACAACGGTGCTAGGTTCGGCTAGCTGGTCCTTTCGATTTGAAGAAATTGTGGAATTGCTCATATTTCCTTATCCCAACTTTCCTTCCCAACCAAGTTTACCGAGTGAACACAGTTGGACCTACAAGCCAAGGAAAAGTATCAACAACCAAATCTCAATCTGTGAGTATAATTTTCAATTTCACAAATTTCCAACTGAGCTAAGAGGGAACAAATTGTTTTTTGCCCATCTCACAGTATCGCCTGATGAATCACTGATATCAAAATTGCTCGTACTTTTGTTCGAATCTATCTTCTCAGTAATGCAATTAGTATTACAATTAGTCAATAATTTGACCATTTCCAAGTTGCTCTCGCGAAGAATTTGCATTTCGTTTTCCAACTCGGCCACTCTATCCAGCAGCACTTGGGTTTAACTTTCAACAGCAGTTTTTATGATCTCCATGAACTCTTCACTTTTCAAAAAAGTGATGACATCGTCATTATATCTAGTATTACGGGTTATCATTTTAACCTTTTCGGTAATTTTTCATTTTTACTTTTTACTTTTCATTGCTCTATATCAGGAGCACAGATTTTAACGTCGGCACCCGACGAATACATCAATCGCTTTCTGAAAAATTGGTAATGTTAAGGACTTATTTACAACGAATCCAGTTTGCTCATCTTTGGGAGTCGATTATTTTTGTTTATTATGGAACATCCAGATCAATGACTGGTAGATATATAATTCTCTTGTAACAAGTAAAAGAGGTATATTTCCTCAACAACGCTGAAGGTGATCGTTTTCGAGGTTTTTACAGTTTTTGATGCATATTACGCAGCTCCTAGGGCGCTAAGTGGAGTTGATGAGAACTAATTATATTGTAGATCTTATCAAAATAAACAACTTTTTTCATTAAAAATATTCATCGAGAATTCATTCGCTCAAGAATGATTTTTCGATGAATATTTTGATTCAAGAATAGGTCTCGTGAATATTTTAACGTACCATATATAAGAAATGGAATCATCAATAATTATGTATTTATCGGTTCACTGGTTGACCTTGATGCTCTAACCGCGCTCTTGGCCCTCTATATTTTGAAAACGATTCGACGTATAGAAAATTTTTTGAAACGGGAGTTTAATCCTCAACAATAATGAATACGAATAATGAAAAATCCATAGTATAACGAATATTCGCAAAAAATCGATTTTTGTGAACTTTGACCTTCAACTTTGATAGTCACGTACACTCTATCATATGTAGGTATCGAGACAACTTTGAGGATGTCAAAATGAAAGTTCATACGAGTTTATAGCTGGGTATCCCAAATCCCAAAT
The DNA here is from genome assembly GCF_000500325.1 of Leptinotarsa decemlineata. Lineage (NCBI taxonomy): Eukaryota > Metazoa > Arthropoda > Insecta > Coleoptera > Chrysomelidae > Leptinotarsa > Leptinotarsa decemlineata. The sequence goes on from NW_019290724.1 coordinate 61,958, forward strand.
TCTGAAGAAATGTTGGAGATTTGTTTGTTTTCTATGGATACTTTCACGGGAAGTGTTCAAGTGACTTGACAGATTTGCCAAGAACAGTCCATAACATAAATATGCGACGAACTGTGACTGCTCATCGTTTTGAAGTTCAACTCAGTAAACCTCAAATTCCACTGATTAAGAACTTTTTCACTTGGAGAACTGCACTCGAATAGAATAAACTTCCTGAGAACGTTTTCCCAAATGAATTTATTCTTCAGCGGATCAAATCCAATATTGATCACTATTTTCGAACTGGCACCGCTTAGAGCACCTTCAACATTTTTATGTAGTGCTTGTATTTTATCCTTAAAAATGCCTATCATCTTCGTAACTGTACCAGAACAAGAAACTTTTGATTATTTGATTATTATTGATTTCATTCTCTAGATTATACATGGAAATTTCAGCAAGCAAATAACTCAATAGGTTTCTCATTATTATAATGGGAATGGAAATGTATTCAATAGTATCATTTCCAAAAAACCACGAAAACAAGCCATGTCTACCCAACTTCAAGAACTGATTATATTTTTCGTTTGCTAAAAAAAGGAATGTTTGGAGTTGGCTTACAAATTAAATAATAATATATTTATTGAAAATAGTAGACAAAATTCAGTGTCGGATAGATGAAGAGTATATAATTTGACTTGTGGCTCTTGCTCAAAACCTTATATTGACCAAACAGGACGATCATCTTCAAGTGGAATATTAAACTGAATCCACTTTCAATTTTATCCTCATTTATACCATAGATACATCTTCTAGGTACCTACGTCTTGAGTGTCTTAAATTAATTTCACAATATTGCCTCATCTACTAGCCCTCGATTAACTTTTCAATGTGTCCTTATGTAACACTCAGGTAAATCTTATAATTGATATTATTTCAATATACTATTAGGTATTGGTCCACCATCGTTATTCATAATATTATTATGTTTACTTATTACTACACTCTCATAGGAATCTAGATGTCAGTTGTTGTTAACTCGTCTGAATAATCTTAATGAACTTAAGTCTGTAGAATGGTTTTGTTGCAGAATATGATGGGCGACTGTTGATTTTTCCAGTCTTCCATATTTTTCAGGTGTGCTAAGTGTTTCTCATATTATCATGATATTTTGCATCGCAGTCCTTACATTTAATTTCGTAAATTCCAGACTTTTTCGAATTCTCAACTTTGCCTTTTGGATTTCCTAAAAGGCACTGTAGATTATGACTTGTTTTAAAAACCACCTTCATACCTAGTTCCTTGAAAATCTTTTCAAAGGTCTTTGTGTATTGGTGGTATGGAACTGAGATATATTTATCTTGGTTTTCGATGTTTTTGAAAGTCGAGATTTCGTTCATTCTTCATATAAACTTTTTCTTCCTTATTATATCATCTGCAATACCCCTCGAGAAACCGTTACTGGCTGCTATTTCCTGTATTGTACGTTTTCCTTTTGTGAACCTCTCATGTGTGAGGGGAAAAGTCAAAAGACGAGGCACTAGAAAATTCAGCCCAGGACATTTGTGCTGTCCAGAGTGATGTGAACTGTCAGGAGTATACCTGTACGTGCTTGTTTCCTTTCTAAATACATCGTACGGAATAACTTTCAGACAGGGATGTTTCGGATGACTGAATCGAAATATATCAGGAAAATGTATACGCTGAATAAGAAACTCAAAAACCTTATATCTGAGAATGAACAAAAAAAGCCACTTCAAAAATCATTGATATTGTCTAAAATCATTCATCACAATCGTTTGATGAGGAAGAGATCACCCTTTTGAACAACGGTTTGATATATGGCATCCCGTCTTTTGAGAAAGTCCTTGAGGATATCGTTGCCAGTGTTGAAAGGTCAATATATGCCTGATACCTCGAAGAGACTAGTTCGGGAGAGGGTCAGGAATCAAATTTTCAGGAACATGAAAACAGATGAACGGAAACATTCAATAAACGAAGATGAAAACTGAAAGAAACTTATAAAGCGATTGAAAGACATAGACGTTTTTTATTAAAAAGCCGACAGTAACCCATTACCAAAGATGATTGCCTAAGTGAAGGATGTTCTCAAAAAATGCGACATCATACTTACCCCTCAACTGAAAGGGAACTTACAAGTTTCCAACTCAACGGTGTCAAAACTATATTGCCTCCCAAAAATCTATAAACTGGGAAAATCAATGCACCATATCGTGTCAACTATTGGATCTCTTAACTACAAAATAGCTCACTAAGGAAATTGAAGGCTTGCCTATTGCAGAATCAGGTTTTAGTGCCAAAAACTCTTCAGAGTGATCAACATACAAGAAACATCTTTCTTCAAGAAGGTGAGATTTTGGTTTCCTTTGATGTCAGTTCCTTAATTCCTAGCGCCCCAATTCCACAGACCATAACAACACCTCAGGGAATTACTAGAGAGAAATAATTTTAATAAAAACGAAATTGATGACTCAGTTTCTTTCACTGATTTGTGTATGAAACAAAACCGTTTCCAGGAAAAAAGTTAATTTTATGAACAACAGGAGGGAACGGCTATGGGTAACTCCTTGTTCCCTTGTGAAGTTAATTTAGGGCTAGTTGATGAGGCCGTATTGTGAAATTAATTTGTAACACTCAAGACGCATGTATCTAGAAGAGGTCTATGGTATAAATAAGAATAACATTGTAAGTAGATTTAGTTTAATCTTCCTCTTGAAGTTGATCACTTGGTGATCGAAACACGGTAAAATAACGATTACGTGTTGAAAGAAACTCCAGTAATATTCATTACTATACCAAAGATGAGAGAAAGAGAAAGATTTCCCAAGTATCTTCTATATATATATATATATTCCATTGCATGTTTATTTGAATGAGTTTGTAACCTTTCTCTTCTTTTCTAATGTAAATGTTGATCGATTCATTCTCAACATGATTTGGTTGGGTGGAACTCAGGTAGTTGATATCCAGGTATTTCAGATTGTGAAATATATATCAAGCATCGAATATGTCGATTTTAATTAGTATAGATATGCCTGATGGAGCCTGAAGAAGTATAGCGAAACACGTGTTGAGTTTTCGTGAAACTGTTCAGTGCAAATATACATATTTGTCAATTCCACTGGTTATGAAGAGACACTGTTTCACCGCTACATCTCCAATAGAACTCCAAGAACTCAGTAGTTCTGGTCTCGACCTTCGGTAAGTTTTCTTGTGATGCCTTTATTTTGTCTATGCTCCTCACGCCCTTTTATTGGTAGTGTTTTTATAATGAAATAAAAACCTGTGATAACAAATCAACGTCTATTTTTTCTCCACAAACCTTGTCGTTGTTGTCGTTCTGTTCAGGTGTAGTTGTGTACCTTAATAAAAACATCTATTATAGGTATTTAAAATTGGGAACCCCTAAGAACGAATTCAGACAACGTTTTTAGAATGTTCCTATCTGAAGGACCTTTTTTGAACCAAGCAGCTAGTAAATTTATTATCCCCATTAGAATAGTAACTTCTGAAACAACAAGGGAGAGATGCTTTGCTTGAATTTATATAGAAAAAGACATCTACAAATTCTATGATTATCAAGACAAAAAAACAACAAGAAAATCTTTGATGTTTGGGAACGTATGATGTTGGGAACAGTCCTTTGATTTTTAAGTGACAAACATCAACTTTTGAAAGATGTATTCAGTACCACAACCATACATTAATCAGGTCATTCATAGAGAGAAATGATCTGTTGAATCGATTCTTTACTATATTTGTATATACGCAAAGCATAATATTCAAAGTATACTTGATGTAGTGTTAATATATTCTTTTTTGGATAAAAAGTTGATTTTCTGCCCTTGATTGGACTTAAACATCGAATTCGTGAAATACTACGTTGAAATACTACTTCTATAGAAGTCCTATACTGAATTATACCACGAATTGAATTCTGTAATAATTCAACTCATTCAGAATCAGAAGTTTATATATCGAGATCAGTTACGTTATTTCCGAAGACTTTTTCCTGACTATTTTCGTGTCAGTGTCAACACTGGTAAGAAAAATATTGTTATGTATTTGAGTGGAATATCGTTAAAATTTTCATCAAGAAACTAATCTTTCTATCGTTCATCAATTTTCCGAATTTTTACATGGAATCAATTTATTTGAAATGAAATTGTATAATATTCAAATTTCTCATTTCTCAACATCAAAAATGACAGGTCAAGAAAGTTGTCATCCAGAAGAAAATCAAACCTGGAATGCAGTTTTTGTAATCGAATTTTCAATACGAAACGTGGTGTCAACATTCATATGGAAAAAACATCATTCAATCCTCCTTTCTCTGAATTTTAGTGAACCTTCGAAAGATAAAACATTTCTGTTCGATAAAAATCTCACGTCTGAAACAGTGAATTCTCATTTGGCATTAACAGGATGCGAACATTTTGAAAACAATACCTGAATTATCGAGGATGTTTGCTGCTGAATCATTAGCCAATACTATAAGCAATTGCATACAATCAAATTCTTTGGAGTAGTGGAAAACATCAATGTATTTTGAATATAAACCGTTTTATATTCCTTCATCCAAAAATACACATAAGAATTCATCACTTCAATAATCGGAGGAAATATAGAGAACCTTTACAATCTTTTATAATTTTCGCCTAGAGATGAATAGTCGTCACCAATGAAACAAGTAGAAGTTATATAACCAATAAAGTTTCTGATGGTGATATTACTTCGGTTATACGAATTCCATCTTTGATTGACTCAATTAGTACAAACGACAACATTCACGTTTCTCAAATCAAAACACCCCTGTGAGAATACCCACCAGAAATGAACACTTAGGGAAATGAAAATGGGAACTTGGTTCCTCTTCAAGTGACTGAAAAAAATATTTGAAATGGATCTTCTGGTGGAATGGATTCTCTAGGGCCTTCAAACTTCCAAGATCTATCATCAAAAAGCTCCTGATCTGAAAGTTACAACTCTCATCTGATTTTAACAAATTTCTTCTTTGATATTAGATAATTCACCGACATCTGATAAAAAGGTATCTTATGAATTATGAAATCTTCTTTTAGTGCATATGTTATCTACAGAACTCATTGTTGCAGCTGAGGACTCCCTTACAGATCAGGCTTGCTTAAAAGCTGTAACAACAAAGGAGTCTGGCGCCTTATTTTACGCACTTTCCGTTGCTAATTTGTGAATATTATCAAACGACGAGAGTTTCAGAATTTCAATAGGAATTCGATTCACAATCACATACATTAACAAATGTAGGTGTGGTTCTGTTGATGAAAATGGTACTCGTGACCTCAGTTGTAAACTTAGTGCAGGACGTCATTCCTATCCTATCTTCATGTGTAGAAAAGTGAAATTGCAGAGAATGATTCCCCTCTGCACATCAGCAGGATTTCTCAAGAGTTCTCAGAAGTACTTTATAAGATACACTTATAAATCATAAAAATGTTTCTGGAAATGCAAGGGAGATCATTCAAGCAGAACTGAAGAAACGAAAAGACAATTTCACTAGGAATTCGCCAATGTGAATAATTGTTCACATAAGGTGGCAAAAACTGATCAGAGAACTGATAAAATATAATAGTTTTTTCGAAATTTCATTTTTCAAAATTCCACTCGATTTCATTCCATCGATAACACAAATTGTTAATGTATATTACCTTTTCAAACGTTCTCTCAAGAATATTTTATTCACACGGAAGTCTATTCTCTGGTTTATTCATTTTATGAATACTTGTATTGTATCATGTTCCTTTGTATAGAATAAGTTTCATCTGTCCCCTGTTCACAAAGTTCTTCGAACCACTGAAAAACTATTTTGGTTTCAGATAATTGATAAAGACAAAAAAACTCATTCTTGTCCACTGAGATATTCAACAATGCCAGTAAATTTTCACTTCTGATTATTTCAAAAACGTTAATATTACAGTGTTAAATACAGGCTGACAGCTACAATATTACTCAATACAAAATACTGTACTTCTTGGATTAACTCTTTTTGCTAGTATAAGCCAATACTCATTTAAACTTTCCACGCGAAGAGAATAAATTATGGCTCAAGAAAATGGGAAACTCCAATTTTTCAGAAATTAGTTCATTTGTTAAATTGCAATCCCAATTCTTGTGATCTATTCATGCCCGAATGTACAAACCGCAGCTGAAAACGTTGCTATTAATTACATTCGAGTCGCAGAAGCAATTCATATGAAAGAATATAATGACCAACAAAGTACAACAACAATGTGGGACGTTTCAATTAGTTTTGTCCATTAAACTTGTCCAAAATAATAATTGCTTTGCTTGGAGACAAAAGCTTGATTGGTATATCTATATGCAAAAAAATTCTATTGAAGATGATTACAAAAAATGATATTGATAATTGTATTCCAAGATATTCCTGAGATTTCGGAGTAAACCTAAAAGTTTTCCTTGATTCCTTGTTTATTTTCAGATTGTGAAAGTTTATATACCAAAAAAAAACGTTAGGAAACATTGACTCTTCCACAAAAAATGTTACTTATTTTCATTTGATTTCATTGAGAGTAAATTCATTTGAAATGAAATATTTTTGGGATAATTAGATATGTTTCTGACGAAAAATCTTATCGGCTCTCCATTTCTCCAAAAATAAATAAATAGTAAGGAACTTACAGCTTATCAAATGTAGTAAGATATTTCTGATTTTTGTTATGGTCACGCCCACTAGATTTGCGTTCGTTATAAGACAGTGAGAGTGAGAGAAAGAGAAAGATTTCCCAAGTATCTTCTTAGATTTGACAAGCTGTACAAATAAAGCAATATAAAAAAAGATAATTTCAAAAATTAGGAAGGGTTTTTTTTTTATGAAAGATTACTTTTTGGAAAGTGATAGTTTTGGGAAAAAAATGTGGGATCCTTTCGAAGAAAAATAAAAAACTTCGATATGAATTCTTGGCAAAGATGTGTAGAGTATGCAAAAATTAACTTTCAGACAAAAACTAGAAGGAAAAGCCCTCTCGAAACAATCACTTTTATGTAAACATTGAATTATACTTTTTCAACCTATGTTAATGGCCCATGCTTCGCACCAATTTATTTCAGGAATTCCCCATTCTAAAATCATGCAATTTCTGGTACCTTTCTAGGTTACGTTTTTGTCTTGGTACAAATCAATCGTATAACCAGTTATTCGAATCATTTCGAATCATTTTGTGTTGTTCATGTATAGTCTCAAAAACGACTTGAAGTTATATTAATTTTCTTTTCACTCTTGAAAATGAAGAAAAAGAAAAATATCAAAAAGTTAGGAAAGAAAGTTTTTGGCTTTCTACTACTCCATCTTGATACAAAAAAGAAGGATGAGGGAGTCTTCCAATGAAAGGAAGGAAGTAACTCTATACATGGATGTGTAGATCAGTGGTCGCCAACCTGCAAAAATCAGAGAAGCTTCCGAAAATTCCACAAAAAAATCTAATTGTCATAATATTAAACATAAACAGCGGCAACGTTGCGGTGAGCGATCTACCGCTGACGCCATCAAGCTAGAATCGGCTAGAACCGACAAGCCGGACCAGCGAGTTAGTGTTCGAGAACGATCCGGATTGCTTTGAACGGGATAAATACGCACGGCGCGGCGACATTGCGCTTAGTTTAAAACTGAACGCGTAACCAACGTCCAGCGGTTGGGTTAGTAGAGAACAACAAAAATAATATTATGGCAAGCAGTTGTAAGAAGGTAAAGACATACATACCACTTTCATTCGGAATGGGAAGAACAATACTTTTTTACAGAAGTTAAAGATAAAAATGTGTGTTTGTTATGTAATACTTCGGTCTCCGTTGCTAAAAAAGGAAATATTAAGAGACATCATAAAACTGTACATTCTAATTTTGCAAAATCATTCCCACTACATTCTGCCGCCAGAAAGGAGAAACTGAAACAGTTAAAAAGCAGTTAATTGGACAACAATCAATATTTTTAAGAACAGTCGACAAAAATAAGGCTGCAACTGAAGCATCGTACCGTGTGTCCCAGATAATTGCACAAAAAAAGAAACCTTATGAAGATGGGGAAATGATGAAACAGGCGTTTTTAGAAGCTGCTGATTCGTTATTTGCCAACTTTAGAAATAAAAAAGAGATAGTTCCAGCTATAAAATCTATGCAACTTTCTGCTAATACAGTGATGAGACGTGTAGTAGTAATGAGCAATGATATTTTTTTACAGTTAAGAACTTTCACTTCAACTGGATGAATCAACAGATGTCGTTGATACTGCCCAGATGGACGTGTTCGTCAGGATGATTTTTAGTGATTTTACGATTAGTAGATCTTTTGAAGTTCATTTCACTGGAATTCTACTGGACATGAGTTGTTTTCTCATTTAAAAAATATTATTTCTTTCGAGAAAATTCCAATATGGAAAATGGTAGGTTTGACAACCGATGGCGCTCCAGCTATGGTGGGTTGTGATAAGAGTCTGGTGGCGTTATGTCGTAAAGATGAAACTTTTTCGCAATTTCTCTGTTACCATTGCGTTATCCATCAGAAAGCATCATGTGGAAATTTCCTGAAACTGAACAACGTTATGAAACTGGTGGTAAAAACTGTGAACAAGATTAGAGCTCAAGCGTTACAAAGAAGATTATTCAGAACCTTGGCCGATGAAGTTGACTGCCAATACGGAGACCTACTCCTTCACTCTGAAGTCCGATGGTTAAGTAGAGGACGGGTGCTGAAACGTTTTAATAATGTGCTATCTGGCATAGTTCAATTTTTCAAACAACGCGATGAACCGACTCCGGAACTAGAAAATTCAATCTGGCTTAGAGATTTTGGTTTTCTCGTGGACATTACAGAGAAATTAAATGAACTTAATTTGCAGCTTCAGGGGAGATACAAAGAACTAGCGGAAATGATTTCTGATATGAAAGCATTTATCAAAACGCTGGAGTTTTGGGAACAAAACCTAATTAACAGCGATGCCAAGCATTTTCCTATTCTGTCAGAAAAAATATCTCAAAATCCATTAGAACCCCATGACAACAAATATCATGTAGAAATAATTTCTACCCTGAAGAATAACTTCAAAAATCGTTTAAAGGATTTCAATGAAATGGCTTTAGTAGCGCAGTTTGTTGTTTCACCTTTTATGGAAATTGATATCCAACAGTTTGCAACTTGTGTTATGCAGATCTTTGGCGAAGACATCGCTGCAACAGAAATGGAAGTCATTGAGTTTCAAAATGATTTAGCCTTAAAATCGTTAGTCTCAAGTACTGAATGTTTCTGGCCTATTGTAACTAAAAGACAAATATTCAGTTCTATGCCGTGTTGCTTCGAAAGTGAAAGCATTATTCAGTTCAACCTATTTGTGTGAATCTTCTTTTTCCAATATGAAGTTTATTAACAACAAATATCGCAATCGACTTACAGATGAACATTTGGATAATTGTATTCGAATGGCTGCATCAAATTATACTGCAAACATTAAAAAAATTATCGATGAGTCTGAGTGTCAGCCTTCTCATTGAACGTGTTTTTTTATTTTTCAATGTTTATGTTTATGATAGTGCGTTACTTTTTTGTTGTTATTATTAACTATTTTAAAATAATACGTGACATGCCGTTGTGGCTGGATAAAAGTTTGTGTTTATTTTTCAAACACCTTCGTTTGATAGGTAGGAATGTAGCTATGAACAAGTACGTACCAGTAATATTAGTTATTTTATTATTAGTTTATTATTAGTACCTATTTATTATGTATTACCAGTTAAATAGATGCACATTTCAACCTAGCACACCACTATTATAATATTCATGCAGTCATTGTTCACTGTGGTTCTGGCGTTGAAAGTGGTCAGTATCACGCCTTGGTCAAAGAAGAAACGGACTGGTTTAAGTTTGACGATAGTCGTGTCACGAAGTGTTCTGGAAATGTCACGGAATAAGCTTGATCTGCTTATGTCATCGATGACATCGTAATGACATTCATTCACCTGTTTGATTTAATCCCAGCCAAGAGGAATCTTATTTGAATTGAAGGGGTTATATTTTTTAGGAGTGATTAATTTTTGGGAAAGAAATCATTTGGCTTTCTACCACTCCATCTTGATACAAAAAAGAAGGATGAGGGAGTCTTTCAAAGAAAGGAAGGAAGTACCTCTATACATGGATGTGTAGATCATATAGAAGTATTTGTTTCGAAAGAATTTTTTCTTTCGTATAATTCAATGTTTATATGAAAGTGGCTGTTTCAGGAGGACTTTCGTTCAGTTTGTGTCTGAAAGTTATTTCTTTGCATGATCTACACATCCATATATAGAGTTACTTCCTTCTTTTCTTTGGAAGACTCCCTCATCCTTTTTTTTTGTATCAAGATGGAGTAGTAGAAAGCCAAAAACTTTCTTTTCCAAAAATTAATCACTCCTAAAAAATATCTTCAATTCAAATAAGATTTCTCTTGGCTGGGATTGGCTGGCTTTCTTTCAGTTTGTGTATGAAAGTTACTTCTTTGCATGATCTGCACATACATGTATAGAGTTACTTCCTTCCTGTCTTTGGAAGACTCTCTCATCCTTCTTTTTTGTATCAAAAACAGGTGAGCGTCATCACTTCAAATAGTTATTTGGTACAGTTGTACCAAATCACAACCAAATCGGTTTGGGGCAATTCATGCAATTATAATTACGGTTTATTGAAACTTCAACGCCCGTATTTTAGAAACGACGCTACTCTGGACATACACATGTTTAAACAATTTCTGATTGATTCGGTCGTTACTTGATGAAGGCCCATGGCAATTTCAAAAACTTCACCTCACGATTTGATCTCCACAAAATTTATTTGAAAAATATATCACGATACTCTGGACATACACATGTTTAAACAATTTCTGATTGATTCGGTCGTAACTTGATGAAGACCCATGGCAATTTCAAAAACTTCACCTCACGATTTGATCTCCACAAACTTTATTTGAAAAATATATCACGACATGTTTCGCTAACACAGTAGCTTTTTCAACAGTGAATATGTTCATGAAAATTTTTGTTTTCAAACTCCCTCGCGGATGAAAAATCAATTGATCAACGACAAAAATTTCATTTACATTCACATATATCTAGGGTTTTATGAAATAATGTCTCTCCAATCTCAAAAACTGATAATTAACTTGTAGAAGTCCAAATGACGAAGACAGACGTTTTCAGAAAAAAGAGATTACTTCTCGAAACGTAAACAATCTAAAGGAAGATAATTTGATTTTCACCTTGAATAATAACTTTCATTCGAAATTTGTAAATCAATGAGTTACTGACAAATTGGAATTTTCATTGGTTTATATTACGCAGTAGATTTTTGAAATGAACTTTTCACTTCACACTTGATTTTACTTCAGCTGATCTTCTTTTTTGAACTCCATTAATTTTTCAGATTGTAGTAGGTTGAATATACTATTGACTTCCACTTAAAAAATGTCTCACAAAGTATAACACCTTATTCAGTAAGTATCAAATCCAATTATTAAAAAGCTCTATTTTGATTGTGGAATATCAATTTCAACTTTAGGTAAGTTGAAATAATATCCAATGAGATTCAGTCAAACCGTTAATTCCATGAATTGATCAATTGAGCAAGATTGACTGAGAATATATAACTTTCGCGAATACTCCCGAGGTATACAATAAACCCATTTAATGTCACAATAAAGAGGCTGAAAGTAAAAATATTCGAGTTTTACTCACATGCATTTCAACGAGTTTTACATATTCCTGATTACATTTCCACTAGACAACGTTTTTATACGCATGATAAAGCTATTGTAGAGCCAAACACGTATTTCGGTTTTGTAAACTGTCTATTGGACAATTACTTAGAAAAGTTATGGATTTTCATCAAATGTAGGCTAATTCCATCACATACACTGAATGATTCAAAGAATGGAAATGGCGAAATATATCTACTGAGATAGTGACAGCAGAAAAACTTCCAGAAGAACTAATGAAATGAATAGAACTTCAATGGATGAGTATGCAGCATGCGGAGTGTAGGAGTGAATTCAATTCATTTTTTCAGCTTGGACAGTACCCAAAACTCCTTATGTGGGAATCTTCCAAAGAAACGAAAAAAGCATCACAGGTTAAAAGGTAAGACCTCGTTGGTCCTTAGCTCGCAAAAGTTTCTCAACTTCTGAGAGTTGTCGTTCGTATGGAAGCGACAGCTGATTAACGGAAAAACAGATTTTAAACATATTTAAACAGATTTCAAAATGAACAATATACGGAGAAATGTGGATGATGCAAAATTAATTGCTTTTTCCTCTTCTTTGGAAGATTCCTACATTTTTTGTGTAAATGCGAAGGAGTAGAAAGCCATATCTTCCTTTCTATTTATGTTTCAGATAATGGAAGTTACTCCACTGCGGTGGAGTAATAGTTAAAAATGGAATAAAAATTTTTAATGGATTCGAAATCAATTCTTTTGTTATTGAAAATAATTTTAGTACTTCAACTAACCCTTATACCTGCTCAACAAGTTTTAGAACTCTTTCCAATGGTATATTTCATCCATCAACTTAACAATAACTGCAGAATCGGTTCGACGCAGTTAGTGGAATTAGAAAAACTGAAAAGAGTAAAATACACTAGTCTATCATTTTTTTCCATTATCATAAAGAGACAAACGAATTAAAACTAACTTCAGACCAACATTAAAGCCGAAAGAAAAATGGAACTCCTCAAGTGCCTTCAGAACTCTGGTGCGATAGTAAACTTTTATGAATACATAGAGCACTTATCTGAAAAATACTTTCAGTGTTTGGTTTAATCGGGCCATGCTTCCTGTTTGTTCAAGCTGAAAAGAAAGTATATTCAGCTCCCTTTTTATAACCGAATAAATACGAGAGTTGTAGTCTATTTATTCAGATATTACCAAGCGAGAAATGTCTTCGAATTTATATTGAACTGCCTCAGGTTATTTCTTTGGAAAGTCTTATGAAAGATGTTTCAGAAGTAAAATGGTCGTGGGAAAGTTTTTTTAATTGATAGAGGAGCTGATACCAATCTTGAATAAATGTTCTGTTTGTCGGGACTGGACAATAATAGTAATAATAATGAATCAACTTTATTAATCTTTTGAGATACATGAACGTAAATGAATACACAACTTACAAATGAGATGAAATGGCAAAGTGTCACCCAAGTGTATTTCTCAATTCAACCATGGTAAATACAAATTATAAATGACTAGTACAGTGCAAATAAAATTGTGAACGAGCAGACAATACTATCAGAAAATAATACTTTTTTCATTATTCTTAACTTTCGTTGCAGTATGAGTGGGTTTCATGAAAGTAAAGTGAATAAATTCATTTAAAGTAAGTACTTTAGACGAATGTTCCGTTGTGAATAACGTGCTTCCGTATTTATTGATAACACTAATAATAATAACACAATGACAAAGGAACTAGCTCCCCTCTTCCTCCACGTCCTGAGATGCCCCAAAGCACCAGAAAAACACGTGTTGCCTCAATTTTCGTTCGCCAGAAGGGCAAGTGGGTTCAATTTACAAAGTTGGCTGCCTTCCGTAAGCTGAATTTCATCAAGGCGGTAAACATGGCTGACGGCATCAAGGTTCAGCCTTCTTCGGTCGAGGACTACAGGAGTATGTCCAAGCTATTGGTGAGGGGGAAATCCCCCATTACACGTATACCCTTCCTGAAGACAGGCAAATCAGAGCCGTCTTCGGAGGAGTCCAGAAACATCTGGAGACCGCTAACATCGGGGAAGCCTTGGTGGAAAAAGGTTTCCAACCATCATCCGTCACCAGGATGGTTTTGGTGCAAGTTGAGCGTCAACACCACTGGTAGGGCAGTGTCACCAATGTTAGCGGTTTGGACATGGCCAACGGAACTACTTAGCGATTTCCCGCCAAGCAGGCGTTGGCCTTCGCCGATATAATGGATAGTCAGTTTCAACTCAACGTTGATCCGGATGATGATATTGATCGTGATATCTGACTGGAACACCGTGTTTGGCGCATTGTTAGGGAAAATGATGACGACGTGATTCGTACAGCTTCGGAGAATGAACTGAGGGGGTACATTAGGGCCTCCAAACCCAAGAAGGCCCCGGAAATTGATTCAATCAACAATAGGTTATTGAAGCAGCTCCCGGAGAACATCAGATATTTGCTGCATATTATCAACAGGTCAATTACCCTCAGATACTTCCCTCGAAGATGGAAGCATGCCGTAGTTGTCATCATTCCGAAACAAGGCCAGGGCCGCTGTTTCCCCAGAATCATCGTCCGATTAGCCTGCTTTGCTCAACGGCTAAGTTGGATGAACGTGTTGTGCTGCAAAGACTAACAGAAGAAGTTGAAGAGCGATATGTTCTACCTGACGAACAATTCGGCTTCTGGAGGGCACACTCCACCAAGCTGCAGGCCCTGAGACTGGTCAAAAATACCATTTCGGAGCTGAACAGCAGGAAGAGAGTCCATCTCGTCTTCCTGGATATTTCGAAGATCTTCGACCAAGTCTCGCACGAAGACCTGCTACACAAAATGCTCGATTTCAATCTGCTTTGGGGTGTGGTCCACTTGATTAGGTCCTTTCTAAAAGGCAGAACATTTCAGCTCCGAGTTGAAGGAACCCTGTCTGTCAGGGAAATCGAAGCTGGAGTGCCTCAGGAAGCTGTGCTGTCTCCACTACTGTACAGCCTTCACGGAATTGACACCAAAATTAATTAATATATTCCGAAATAATAACCTTAAAATATCCAAAACAAATGTCACTACTATATCTAAATTATACAGTAAACTGAAAGCTCCAAATTCAAATAAACAAAAATCCAATTTAGTATATGAAATTTCTTGTATGGATTGTTCTAAAACATATATAGGACAAACATCAAGACCTCTTAGTAGTCGCATCTCTCCCCATAAGAGCTACTGTAGACGGAATGTTGATTCTTGTGCATTAACAGAATATGTTAATTCGGTGGATCATAAAATGAATTTTAAAAACCCACATATTTTAGATAGAGAAATCAATACAACTGAAAATATTGTTGGAAGTGATACATATCAATCACTAAGAACATTCAATGAATAATAGAACTGATATTGAAAGTATCAGCAAAATTCACAAATACCTACTGAAATATGACAAAGAAAATAAAAGATCTAGTAATTCTCGTATTATTCAGAATTTTCCCACCTAACATTGTCAGTAAAATTTTGGTCAACCGTCATTATTCCATATTTTTTCTATCTGTTTCTGAACCAATCTATTTTTTATTGTCACGTTAGTAAATTCTCCATATTTACATATTTTTTACAAGATATATAATCTCATTATTCAACTAAATAAAATCTTCCTACGTCAACCATTGACGTTCAAATAAACAATACAAACAAACAGTTGGATATAAATCCTTTACAGTCTGACAATGTCACAATTGGGGCTGATCCGCCTCCAGTTCCTATTCTTTTTTCTTCTTCACCATACTTAAGTGATATGACACCCAAGTTATGCAGATTTTTCATACATTCAAATGTAAAACTAGGTTTCCGGACCATAATAACCATCAATAAATTATTTTCGAAACTTAAAGATAAAACTCCCATTAACTTTCAATCTCAATAAATCTATTCCATTCCATGTTTAAATTGTGGTAGGGAATATATTGGTTAAACATCAAGATTACTCAAAGACAGAATCAGTTCCCATAAAAAAGTGATAGTAGATTACACCCTGAGATATATGCTCTCAGTATTCATGTCTCCAAAGAAGGTCATAAAATGGACTATAATTCAACTAAAATTTTATCAGCTGAAAGAAATACATCTAAAAGATTGTTTTTGGGAATCCAATAATTGCCTCAATAAAAGATCTGACATTGATCACCTCAGTGAAATCTATGCCTTTCTTCAGACATTGACAAAAATTTACGTGATTTCTAAACCAATAATAATTCTGGTTTCTCATCAATATAATTCATAACATTTTAAATATTTTTTTCTTTAACACATTTCCAACCTCCCTATGGCAGGGTTGTACTTTCATTTAACAGCACCTCTTCACTTGTTTTCCTCAAGACTAATGAGGGTATTAATCGACATATTTTGATTTCTGGGATTTCTCATTGAGTTACTTATATAAGAGCAGATGTATCTGATCACACTTGCACCATAATAGTTCTCTTCTGTTCCATAGTTTCATCATCGACAAACTAATATACTTTTTCAAACTGAATCACATAACAGCTGTCATTGTCAATTGTTTTTTGTCTCTCTCTTTGTTCGTCAACCACATGGTTCCACATAGTTCTCTTCTGTTCCATAGTTTCATCATCGACAAACTAACATACTTTTTCAAACTGAATCACATGACAGCTGTCATTGTCAATTGTTTTTTGTCTCTCTCTTTGTTCGTCAACCACATGGCTTTTCAACATTCTTCTTTGTATTCAGTGAGGAGTCAACCACTTTCAATGAAGTGACTTATTTATTGTATTGACATGTTCCATTTGTTCAAATGTAACATTTTTTCGACACGGTCAACTTCACTAACAGTAAGTTTGAGAACTTTCATAATAATTTTTATATTGTATCACCATCATACAAATTTTGTAGCTTTTCCTTGAGGATGATATTAAATTTCATCGAAATATTGGAATAACTAGTTATGAGAGTACACTTCCGTTCTGCTGATCACCCAAAGAATTTATTCATTAGATTCACAATAATTTTACCAAAATTGACGTTTATATGTTTAAGTGTTTGATGTGTAACTATAATCATCTTGAATCACTATCCAAACTAATTTCAATGTTTTCCCATTTCTCAAATCTAAGTTCAACATTAAAATCAAATACCTGCCACACGTCGTGGAGTGAACATGTCGCTCTCTAGCCGTTGAACGGTTATTGCTGTGACGTCACACCATTACTAACTTGGTGGACTCACACCGATGGAACATTCATTACTTGATGGATCTTCGAAGTATGCAGATGTATGTTTGTACATAGACAAGCACATGATGAAACCGTGTACCGTGCATTCTCACACACACACACACACACACACACACCAATCAAATGTAATTACGTCACTATGTCACACATACACACACCCAAAAATCTCATATGAAAAAAAAAATTCTGAACGATCCCTGCATCAGACCCTTCAAGGTCACATCGCCTTGATGTTACTAAACAACAAAAAAAAAGCAAATAATACGTCATAGTGGTGGGGGGAGGACTAGAACCGGCTGTAATCTGCTACTCAGGCACTTGTCCATCTTCCTCGATAGCTCGAACTTTGATCTGGCTCTTGCAGGATTGTTTTGCAGCCTCAAACTCCAGAGCGCTTGCCAGTGCATCCACGAGATGTTTGGGATGAGCTAGCGTCAAGGCCTGCCTAGTTTCTTGGTCGCGAAGTCCATCCAAGAATGCCTGAACTGCTAACCGCTCCATTACATTTTCTGGTGTAGCAGAATATGCCAGACAGACCAATCGAGCTATGTCGGCTTCAAACTCCTGTAGGGATTCTCCTGATTTCTGGCAGCGGTTCTTCAGCTGTGAATGGTAAACGTGCTCTAGGTGGGCCTATCCATACCGCAGTGTAAGATGCTTTACAAGTTGGTCGTAGTCTTTCTGTTCCTGGGCCTTGAGGGTTTGCAGGATATTCGTTGCTTCTCCACGCAACACCAATGTTAATGCTACCGCCTTTTCTCCTGCATTCCATCCATTCGCTCTGGCCGCAGCTTCAAATTGTCGGCGGTAATTTGCCCAAGGAGTTTTTCCGTCGAACTGGAGCGGCTTCATGGAGAGCTTTCCTGGTTCAGAACTGAGTTTGACATCTTTCAGTTCCGGAATTGAGTTTTCAGTGATCGTTTCTGTGGGGTGGGCAGAATTAACAATTTGGTTTTGCAACTTGCTAATTGTTTTCTTCATCTTGCTGATTTTTGCCTCGAATTCGCTTCTGATTTCATTGCCTAACTTTTTTCCATTTTCTTCATTTCTGCTCCGATTTCATCGTTGATCTCCCCTTTGATTTCCTCTCTAATTTTGTCTATCTCTGTCTCGATGGTTCCTATCCTTTCTTCGAGTGGGCTTGCCATACTACAAAGCTCTCTCTTCAAGCCTTCTGCATTTTCTAGAAGTTCTTCCTTCAAGCTATTCGAATTCTCTTAGAAATTTATTTTCCAAACTCTTCGAATTTTCCAGAAGCTTCTCCTCCAGACTTACCGAATTTTGGTGAAGTCCATCGAGTTTGCTCATTATTGAACTCAAATCACCCCCAGAAACTCCGAATAAATATGTTTCGGGATCTTCTCCTGACTCAATCAAGTTATCCCATAGTCTCTTCTGGAGTACCGATTTCTTTCCGAAAGAATCTAGTTCTCTTTCCTCCAATTCTTGCTTCAATTCAGCAACTTTCAAGTCCACTAGGCGCACTTTCCTTGTTGAACACATTTCATCTCTTACTGTCTATTTTACTCAAAACTGAATATTTAGTTTTTCATATTATTTATTGCCCTTAATACACTTATTTGCTGCATTGTTGCGAAATCATTCAAAATCCTTCTTCATTTGATTCTATCTCTCTGCCAGCGTAAATCCTATTTTTCAATGTCCTCCATAGAAAATAGTCCAAACTAGTACGATCTGGTGATCTTGTAGACCATGTTTGTCCCATTATTAGTCTCGAAATGGAAGGACTCCAATTCGAACATTTATTGCACAATTAATTTTTTTGTGTATATAAATTACTAACTTCATTTAAATTTTCATTATAATTATAGTGTTCGTTTCGGATATTATTATTGCAACCATTTTTTTCTGCTCTATGAAATTGAGACCCATTATTTCTTCCATTGATGCTCCAAATGGCAAAATTGCCCAAATGGTCACTAAACTTCTCACTGATGCCTATAATTATGAAAATGAATTCTATATTAAGGATTCTTTCGATTTTTCCAATTTTATAAACGAAAAATCATTACCTCCAGGTTATATTCTGATCAGCCTTGATGTGATTTCACTTTTTAGCAATTAACCTATGCATCTAGTGGAGAAAAGTATTATCAAAAGAAGGAATGATATAAAAAAAATGTTCAATAACCCAAAAAAAGTTTATTGAAATAATTGATTTCATCTTCAACTCAAGTTATTCCTCTTTCGAAGGTGAATACTATAAACAAATTCTTGGTACACCAATGGGAGCTACTATTTCTCCTATTATAGCTCAATACGTAATGGATGATCTTTTTGAAAACATACTTCCTAAACTGAGTTTTGAAATTCCTTTTTTAAAGAAATACGTTGATGATGTCATTTGTGCAATACCTTATGACAAATCTCATGAAATTCTTGATGTTGTCAATAGATATGATAAAAAATTACAATTCACTATCGAATTAGAAAATAATCAGACCCTTCCTTTTCTTGATACAAAAGTTATCCGTAAAACTGATAATTCTTTGATCACTGATTGGTAGTGAAACCTACTAATTCAGGAAGATATATCAATTACTACTCTTTTCATAAGGAATCAGTTAGAATCAATTTGATACTCTGTTTGAAAAAAAGAATAGAAAAATTAGTACACCCTTCCCTCAAGCAAAAAAATCTCAAACTTCTCAGAGACATATTGATCGAAAATTCCTATCCCAGAAAACTTCTCAATAAAATAATTTTCAATACTGGCAGTAATACAAATTCCAATGTAATCAGCAGAAATGTATGTAATAATAATAGTTCACCTATCAAATCACGAACGTTGGATAGCGAAAGAACTTGGCGTAAGCTGTCACACGTCTTTGATGGTTTTGAACGTATTGGAAAGTTCGCTAAGCTCGATTGGAGCGATTGATAGAAATTGTCACGTTTTGAAGTCTTCTTTGCTTTTGCGCAAAGACGTGTGATGGAAGACCTCATGGTGGTCAGCATTGGTGTGATTCACTATTTCTGCTACCGGACCAAACCAATACAGCAAAGTCCTTTTGTGAGAAATTCGACAAAATGTAACGGAAATTGCATCAGCAGCAGCCGGCACTGGACAACAGAATGGGTCTGATCCTGCTCCACGACAACGCTCATTCGCACGTTCCACAAATAATATCCTAAGTATTTTATCGAAAGTTCTAGAGAAAGTTATTGGAAAGCAGTTGAGTAATCATTCAGATGAATGATTACTCAACTGTGCGAAATTGAATATGGTTTCAGGAAAAAATCGTCACTTTGTTCCAGCTCTACCCAAAATCACAGAACATTCACTTCGCAGAATATTGGAGAACTGACCGTTCTTGTTTTTCTGAACAACTTGGAGGCATTTGATACCACTCATATTTGGCTCTCATTAGCAATTTTGAATCACATTGGTGCATACCTCATACCTGTTTTATCAGAATTATTGATTTTTTCCCAGCTTACCTTCGGCGATGTGATTTATGGTCTATGTTAGAGTGTAAAAGATGAGTCACGATTCAAAACATTCAAATTTGTTTATTAGATTTATATACGGTTTGGAAATATATTCCCATGTATTGGTTAAACTCAAGGAATTCGGCTGGCTGAATATGGAGAAACGAATATTTTTTTCATAGTACATATATCTTTCACAAAATTAGGAAAGACACCTGAATATCTATATAACGAAAAATTATTTCGGTTGCAAATTCACTTTGTAAACATTCGACAGAAAAATCAAATTCCTATCCCACGACAAAATTCAAGCTTATTTAAAAGTTCATTCTTATATAATATATGTAGTACCCTGATTGCATTGCCTTCGTATATTATAGATATATCTCATTATGAGTTCAAAAAAAATACATTTTTCAACTGATGTACCTACCGTTAGTCAACATAGTATTTTTCAACTCTTCCAATTGATTTCACAATCACATCTGAACCATGTAGTTAATTCATTAAAGTTAATTGAACACTCTCTATCTAATCAAATTCCTTTGGAGCAAACACTTAGACATTAAGTTACTTGTGTTTTAGGTCTGATGCTTAATGAAAGTAAACTAGGAGAATCTTGTAGGTTCCCTTAGAATAAGGTAGTTCAAGTTAGTATAATTAGGGATCTCACTGGATACAGGGTATCCAAGTATCTAACGATAGTAGAATGAATGGTAAATGACAGAGCAGAATCTCACTAGGTTATACGTAGTGGGCTACTGAACTTTGCCTTTTAAGTCAACAATTATGTGTAAGCTGTTCTGATGAAGACATGTTATTAACATTATTATTTGTGAGGGTTCAGGCACACCCACCATGCTTTCCAGACCTCTTCCCAACCGACTACCATATTTTCACTACTATTTTCTCACCGGTAGAACTTTCGCCAATCCGGAACAGGTAAAAACGGCCCAATACTCATATATGTTACCTCTTTTTATTAAGATGTAGTCATGTGATGAACTGTTTGGTACCTTTGGTGTAGTAATGAATCTTACTGGAGTTTTATTCCAATACTAAACCGTTATTTTTTAACACCTCGACACGTATTTCGTTCACCAAATAATAATTTTCACGAGACAGATTGAAGTAAGTTTGATCTCCCCCTTTAAGATTTTCGCTTGGTGATCGAAACGTGTGTCGAGGTATTAAAAATAACGGTTTGGTGTTGGGATCAGAGTAAACAAAATCTTTTCTAGTTTTTGAATTTTGTAGAAACTTTTCACTCAGATTGTTTTATTATGAACACGTATATTCACGATTAATGAAAAATGAGCTGAGAAAACGAATTACCTACATTTGAGGTTCGTCACTTTTTATCTCCAAATTTATGAAAAAATTGAATAGACATGTAATATTCTATTTTATAAATGTCAACATTTCATAAATCAACTAGCTGAATCTGTTCAGAAGAGATCCTGAATTATTTATACCCGGAAATACCCGTCTAACCAAAAGAAACGAACCCTGTGTTCATAAAAATATTCTGCTGGCGCAGTAAATGCATAATGCCCCGAAGGTCTTCGAAAGCTGGTTTAATTTCAGTTATAAACGCTCCGATTTATTTGTATTCAACCGTAAAACGTAAAAATGGCAGTAAAATTAAGGATCAATCGCAGTGACTTGAAAGGTTTCAGAAAATATTATCACAAGGAAATCTCGCAATTTATATGCAAAGAAAACTTCGTTGTTTGGGAAGATGCCGGATTCACCCAGAAAATCTCGAACACGATGAGAGTCGAATCAGAGAACGGTTGAATTAGGGAATTATCTCTTTAGTACACTCCACAATTATGGAACGTACCGAGTGTGTTGTCTGTTTCATCATTCCACCGATCTTTCCGTTATTCGCTAGGTTACGCATTTACCCACTCGCATCAAGTCCATGTCTAGTTTGGACATAATCAAAAATGGAGATGCGAGTAGAACTTTCGAGCAGTTGGTCAGTGTTTAATAATGACAAGTGCGCATCTTCCGAGTATTTTATTTGTGTCCCAGTTTCACATGCATATACGCCTTTCAATTGCTTCTATTACAATTTCATTAGTTTGAAGGTTTTTCTTAGTTATCAATAATTCAAATTGAACTCTTCTCACCGCCTCATTTTGATTTGTCTATTTTGTTACCAGAAATTTCATTTGACATCAAGAATTGAACTGGTCACGGAATGCTTTGTGTTGTGCTCCTTTGCTGCCATCAATCAATCTGTCCATTACGTATCACAAGGGGCCTAGTGAAATAATTGTATCAACCCTTGTTGTGTGTCACAGTGTTATTGGTGAAATGACAGTGACTCAATTAAATTGACACCTAGTCGTTCTACCTATGTCGGAAGCCACCAGAAACATTGTAATTATTCATCAATATTTTTATAATGAGTGTTGTTACCTCTGGGACTATCTATTTAATTCATTTAACGAATAAATTATCGGTATTCAAATCAAATCAGATGTTATTTCCTGCAAATACAGAGCTCAGTAGTCCATTTATATGAATGAATTCAAACAAGATTCCTATGATTAGGATTAAATCAAATAAATAATTGTCACTACGTACTGTCATCGATGACATAAGTACCATAGATTGGACTCATTCATGACATGAATTCACGATTTGATGAATGAATTGAGTGCTTTATCTTATAATGTTATCCAGATTGGAGATGAAAAGGCAATGAGGCGAGTGTCTTATTCCGAAACATCGATGTCCGCCACTGAGGGTGACAATTCCATGACGAATGTTTGAAGTACAAACTGAATAGGAAGAAGTGGTTTTTGCTTAATTCAATATTTATATAGGAGTAGTTATTCCAAACGTATTTTTTCTTTCTTGCAATTCAATGTTGATAGGAAATTAGTTGTTTCCAGAGGTTTTTTCTTAGGGTGTGTGTTTTAAAGCCACTTCTTTGTATGATATACACATCTTTGTGAAGATTTTATTCTATAATCAATTGCTTTCTTCCTTCTTTTGAAAGATTTCCACATTTTCTTGTTATATAAAAATGGAGAAGTGGAAAGTCAAAAACTTCCTTTTCACTTATGTATGAAATTTTCAATTTTTTAAATTGTTTATTCAGCCTGCTGTTAACCTACAGTTTTTTAAGATTTCTGAAGATTGACTGCTAGGTTTTTGCTGGCCAATGAAGACGATTTCGAACATATGTTTGATATCAGTTCCAGACACCGATTGATCATGTGGAACTACAAATAGTGAAAAATATGGCTTTGTTTCGATATTGAAAACATCTTTGCATGATGTTTTCCTTGACCAATGGAAATTGATAATGATAATTGCTTCACTGTTGTGGAATTCTCATCAGTGTAATTTTAATCGGTTTTACCTGGAGAAATACTGAATATATTCAATTGAAAAAATATTCACTGAATATTGTGAGTTAGGTTGGTAGTCAATAACAGTTGAAAAAATTCTTTCAAGATAAGCAGCACGTGTCTATGATCCTCATTTATGTATTTAAATGGGATTTTCATCAAACAATATATTTATAATTTTTCATGAGTTCTTGACATTTTTTCAGTGTGTTTTCTGAAGTGCTCTATACATTTTCAAGCGGTTTCATTTAAGTTATATCAGAAAAAACCACATAACATTTAGGTTGCCCTGTTTGTTTGTTTATTGGGGTCAAATTTATTTTTTGAAGTTTGAACCCCTTTCTGTTAACACATCGATCCGATATTTGGTAAAAAAATAAAAATTAAAAGATTCCAAACCAAGGTACGTTACGACGTTTTGATTGTTAGTATCCACAATCGTCTTCGGGTGATAACTTCAATAAATCCTGTACCATTGTAAATCCAAGGTGGCCTCAGCTTCTAAATAGCTGATTACATATTTTTTCACAACCACCTCAATATGGATATCAAATAAAAGTGCTTGACTAGTAGAATAGTAGGATGCTTTGAAAAAAATCAAATCCAAGATGGCCGCAGCCAAAATGTCGAGATACGTATTATTCCACAACTACCACAATACGGGTATCAAATGACAGGGCTTGACTACAGTAGTACACTTTGAAGATGATGCAAATCCAATATAAGCTATGCAAAGAACTTTGTCAATCGAAATCGGGATACAAGCATGGATCTTCCCCTCAAGTCAAGAGCTGTGTAGCGTTAGGGTGGCTAAAAATGATACACCACTCATGTTAGGGTAAAAGGTTAAAACGTGCCAAGAACTGTGTGGCATTAGGTTAGATGAAAATTAAAAACTGAAAACTTGAAAATAGAATAAGAAAAAAAATGTTATTGAAAACAAAAAGATAGTAATGATATAGATAATGTACAAAAAATACAGAATAACTCGGAAGGTCCTAGGTAGCAGTCATCACACCACTACGCCCAACGATTTTATTATTCTGAACAACACCGTAGATTGCTGAGGATAGTGGTATGATGACTGCTACCTAGGACCTTCCGAAGTAGTTTTTAGTACATTACCAATATCATGATTATTAGTTTTTCTTCAATGAAACCGTTTAACATTTTTCTTATTTTTGTATATTCGTAACCTGCTGGTTCAATAAATTTCCAAGAATTGCGGTGGACATGGCATAAATATTGATTACTTTTCGTTCGTTATGAAAACAAACTCAACCCGAATCCAATTTGAAAGAGAGCACGGTTTATTTCAGGTAGGGTGTTAAAACAGTTTGAGTTTCAAATCTTTCGAAGCTGAAATTCTGCTAAGTGCAATGGGGTTGTAGGAGAGGTAAGTGCAAATACTCATCGACAATATTCAAAAACTATTGGCTGTTTTTGATAATGAACTAAAAGACACACTGAAATTTGGAATGGAGAAAGATGTAAATTTTGACTTCAACAGTTTCAATTATTTGATGAATCAAATCTCACATTTTTTTGAGGACAACTTACGTGCTTTTTCAATGACTTGTGCTCTCTTAAGTCGCAGTTAATCATTCCTGATTATATTTTTTTCTTGAACTCTAGTAGTCAAACAGTTGTTGAGATATTATTTCAAGAGAGATTGATTTCCGAGAGAAAACTTTCAGTTTTGTATCTCTGATAAACTAGATGAGAATATGAGAACTTCCGAAATGGAAAAGAGGTATCGATGAAATATCTTGATGAAAATGTGCGAATCATAGAAAAGGTAAGAGTACACCGGATGCAAGCCTTGCCATCTATGTGGTCAATTTTTGTTTGGCAACGCCTGAAGCAATGCTGATGACAGGTTCTGATCCGATGAAGCTGCTTGCAGTACCCTTCTTAATGGAAATAACTGAATTAAAATTTTTTTTATAGAACCCTGTACAATTTTAGACAATTTGATTGAACAGATACTGATCATGTTTGAATAAGTTGAAACAAGCATCAAAAGTGAGTCATACAAACGTTTTCAAAATTCTTCATCAACAAAAATTAAATCTGACAAACTTGAACGAAGATGATTTTGATAAAAGAACTGAATTTTGTGAGATCCTCTCGTAATGCGTCATACTGTTTTGTTGTACACTACAATGTCTGGATTAACCTTGAGTACATGATCGAAATTTTCGATACTGGTGTGGTATTTTCTAAAGGATTGAAAGTATTTCAATTCGCTGAATAATCGAATTATGGCAAACTTCAACAATGCCATAAAGTCATATCTGCTATATGTGTTAAAATGGGGTACTTTTCGATATGCCCGTCATAAAATGTACTCAATGTTCTTAATCAATGGCAATTTTCTCTAATTTCATAAAATTCATCATGTATTCTGAGTAATTCGATTTTTTTCGTTTGATTGAATTTTATCAGTGTTTCATATATCGAGTAGGTACGGTTAGGTCGAAAGTGAGTGGGTGAATTCGATCCTTGCTGGTAGCAACACACAAGGATTTATTGTAGATCAAACCTATTCAAACTCGACCAAATAAACCCAGTATCTAAACCAAGCAGACTGGTTTATATGATGTTATCTTTCAAGACAAATGGTGAAAGTGCGGCTCTACCACACTCTGAAAACCTTATTCGACACACACTGTCTTCCGACAGTCCAAGTCTCTGAATATGATGATTCAGATGACCATGACCAGTGCGAAGGCCTCTTAGATATCGTAATCCATTCCTACTTCAGTCCAACTGTTTGGTTTCAACCTTCAAAGGGTGAACCAATCCTGGAAGATTCTGCCAGAAGTCCATACATCTTCTTGCCATCTATGTGGTCAATTTTTGTTTGGCAACGCCTGAAGCAATGCTGATGACAGGTTCTGATCCGATGAAGCTGCTTGCAGTACCCTTCTTTGCAAGGGAGTCGGCGACTCATTGTCTTCCAGGCCAGGAGTCTAGAACAGAAACAGTTTGTTAGATCTTTCTATTGGGGAGATTTGTTTTTGGCAATTTGCTACCTATTGAGATGTTGCTAGGAAAGAGTCAAGAGCATCCAATGCCGCTCAACTGTCCGATAATGTTTCTATTGAATTATGTTCGAAATTGGATTCAACAAATCTCTCCGCACTCAATTCAATGGTATAGATTTCCACTTGAAATATAGTCACATAGGTCCCTAGGCAGATTGATATCTCTGTCCTGGGTCTGCGACTGAAAACACCTGCACCAGAACCTGATGGTGTTTTTGATCCATATGTGAACCGATAACTATCTGCTCTCAATATTTTTTTCTCCCAGAGGATCCAGTCCTCCTCGGAAACAGTACTGTATAAGGCAGTTCGTAATTGACAGTTGGAGGCATAATGTCAGAGGTCATTCCCAGAATGCTCTGACTTCCACTGTCAGCCAGCAGTCTATTGTGAAGTGCATTGAATTAATTTGTGCAGTCTATATGCAGTCCATTTAGCCTCTCTCTCCATAAAAAAAGTGGAGAGGAATTGGATCTAGAAGGAACACAATGGCCGCTGATACTGTGGTACTGATGAGATCACATATGGTCAAACAAGCCTGTGTCTGTGAGCCAGAGAGTTCAGCCTGAGTCGTTTTGTATAAAGCTTTTGGCCACCAGACAATTGCTCCATAAGTGATCATTGATCTGACAGTCATCAAATAAATCCAATGGATTTTTTTGAGACCTAATCTTCAAGTTCTACCACGAATTCTTTGACATATCTATAGCGAAAGTTTAGATATGTATGGAGGATTGAAAGGGGAATAATTTTTGGGAGAGAAATGTTATGGATTTCTACTTCTCCACCTTGATACAAAAAATGTGGTAATATTCCAAAGAAAGAAAGGAAGCAATCAATTTCAAAAAATTAACGCTAAAAAAGTTTTGTTATTGCTCATAAAAGTAATGAGAATAATTATGTTTATTCATGAAAAAGTAGATACAGAGAAATCATTTCATACATAAATCGAATAATTGATAATCTCAATCGTAATAGACTATGAATAAGCAATATAATTCATGAAAGCTAATATTATCAGATTGTTTGTGGTGACAACGTTTTGGTGTGACACTGATGAATCGAATGAAATTGAATCAATTTAACAAAAAGTAATCGAGATAGAAAGTGAGATTTTGGGGTTCTCTTTTATTTTGTGTCCGACTGCAATACCTGTTCTCTATCTCTATCTCCAGTGATAGCGGTTATAAACTTAATTCCCGAATATAAGTAGTCGAACTATTGAAATTCAAGTGCGATTTAAAAATTGATACATTCCAGAATAGTCCATTTCCTTCATGTAACACATTGATTCCTGGAAAATATTTTTTTCATAATCATATCGATGATTTTATAATTTGCATTTTTTTTCTTTGCACTTCATCAAACACTTCTCTCCTTGGCCATGCTCATGAAATATTCGCCTCTGTGTTTCATAATTTCAAAATACAATTAGTTATTCTCTCGTCAACGAAAATGCATCAATTGAGTAACGAAATCGACGACCTTAACCAAAGGATGGAAAACATTTCACTTCCATGACATAAATAACACTCGTTCGATAATATTTTCTTTTTTTTTCCTCCCGATTACAAAAATCTTCAAATAACATTAGTGATATATCTGCATCAATCACTCCGTTACTCTAATGGAATTTGTTCAATTATACATGATAATGAATGTTTGCGATACCCCAACTCGAACTCTTTCCGCTCCCAAATCCGATAATTCAGTATTATTTTTTCCAAATGGGACTTTCCTTCAGGCCCCTTCGTTCGACAAACATCGCGTTTTGAAGTTTCCATCCTTAATGCATCCTTTGATGAAAAAAGCTATAAATCTCCCCTGCGGCGACGAACAGGGTTGGAAATAATGCCCTGCATCGAAATGAGTGTGTTGGGTTGGGAGTCTGCAGACGTTGATGATGTCGAGACGAAATAATTCATGGCCAACGCTTTATCTCGCTGGTCTGGTAGAAGACAAACAAAAATGTTAATAGAATATTCGCGAAGAAAAATCCGCCATGGTATCCCCTTGAGATAGTTCAATAACCATCCCCCATATAGTCAAAGTGATGAAATATTTCGAAATTTTCATGTTCTGTTATGTATTGAATATTTTAAGACTTATAATCTTGAAAACTGATATATTTCTACCGAAATGTTGTAGGTTGTATATGTCGATGTAGTACAAAACTTTTTCGTTATTTCATCGCGTGTGCTGAAAAAATTATGACGTTGCGTGTTTTTCTTCTATTGAATGAAGTATTTCTGCTTTTCGCGTACTTATTTAAAAAGAGAACTTGATTGCATATCCTGCGGAGAATTTTCGTCTAGGTGGTTCTGAGGAAGAAAATGAGACACGGTTCTTGGATTTCAATTCTACTTTCTACTGAAGTTGATAGTTAGATTAGATTAGATTATTATGGACTATCTGTGCTGAACAGCCACTATACTGCGACCTTTGCAGGTCTATTGTGTGTGCCCTTATGTATGCTAGAGTTTCTTGTCTAGGCCCGTTCTTGTAACTAGACCCCATAGGCCAAACCCCAAGTTCCCCATATATTGAGAGGGTTGCGGTTTTTCCTCCCTTAATGTTGCAAACCTTATCCTTGACAGACATTCGCAATAGCATAGTATGTGTACGGAGGTTTCCCCATCCTCTTGGCAAAGCCTGCATAGGGCTGTATCTGCCAGTCCGATGTTGTTGTTGATAAGTCCGAAGTTGATAGTTACTGTCATTGATGAATCGAGTGGAATCATATTCTTTTTTGGAAATAATTCCTGAATATTTCAGTTTCATTGATCTGATTTAATCATTGAATCACTAGCCTCCCTTAGAGGTAGAGTAGGTAGCGTAGGACCATCGTGAGTGGGTCATTCAAACCTCCACTGCAATCCACATGGATTTATTATTTCTGACACCTACTACAGCTTAGAATAATCCCCACTCTACAGGTTGATGATTATGTTCAAGACATAACTTTCGTAACTTTCAGTCAAGATATATTTTTCTCTGCCAGGGAATCTACTTCACCCACACATCGTCGATACAGTATGTAAATTTAGTCAAAACCACAAACATATACGCACAAAACACTTGAACGTTTCTTTATTTGCTTTTGCTCTTAGTTTAGTTCGTTTGTCTGTGAAAGACGATCACAGATAATTTTGACATAGAGAGGAAAAAGTGATAAGGTGGAGAAAATTCGACCCCACACTTAGTTTTTCTAGAATATTCAGCCTCAATCTATCATAGTGATAGATGATTCTGACATATTTTACCTATTTTTCTTCGTATAGAATTACTTATTAAACACTACCCTTCCAATATAATACATTTCCATCAGTATATTCTGGTAGCCTCCAGAGAAACAAAACAATCAGATTTTCATAATGTTCGTTTTTGTACAACTGTTATTGAAAGTGATATTTTTGATGGTTGTCAAGACTATTACAAAGTAGCATATTGAAAAGTTTTTCAACACTAGTGTTAAAAGTATTTTCAACACGATTTTTGTCGACAACATAGCAATAAACAAAACATAATTATTCAATTTTTAGGAAAGTTTCATTATGAACAATAGATATACATAAAAATAAATTCTGTTACAATTGTATTATAGAGTTTAATTACATTATCATTATTATTAATGAACATTAATATAAAAAGTATAATTAGAACAACTGCTGACATTGAAATCTTCTGATGTTAGAGAGCCTTATAATTTATTTGAACTAACTGAGTTGACAATTTCATAAGTTAACATTCAATTATTGAAGTGAAGAGGACGATGTTGTAATGTTGGAGCTAGGTGTTGGGATTTTACTTTCAGCAAGTAGATTGATCGATGTAACCCTCAGCTACTGTTGTAGACTTCCATTCACCGTGCTTCTCAATACCCGTTATATCTGCTCCTGAATCTACTAGCAAATGGGCAGAAGACCTCCTGAAACAGTGATCTGTATATTCCTTTGTTTCCAGTAGCTTCAATCATGTCATTAAACGCCAGCAAGAACTTTAAATGTTTCAAATAAAACGCGTGAGCTGTAAACAATACTGTTTGTTGGTAACCAGGTGATTCGGCGTTACCTGACACTTCACTTCACAGAAAATACGATAACATGAAAACACTTAACTGACAAGAGATGTCAAAATGTGAATTTCACTAGTTCGGACTTCCATTGTCTACTATATAAAATTATTTGAAATCCCTAAAACAACTAAAAAAGAAGAATTAAAAATGAGATAGCTGAAAATAATAATTATATTAACCAAAATAAACCTTAAATGAAATAATAGTGAAATGAAATACAAGTAAAAATAGAACAATTTAATAAATAAAAATAAAGAAATGAAAAAAGAAAAAAAATAAAAATAAAAAGTGCACAGTCGAGCACTGATAAGGTCTCAAATCAATTATCACCGTTGGAAGAGGTCAACTTTGTTGCAGGATGCCACGGAACGATTTGAAGAGATAAGAAGAGAGACATTGAAAGATGATCATGGACCAATCTTTGCCAAGATTGAAAGCACGTGCTTGAAGATCCGCCAAGACATGGAGAGTACCCACAACAGAAAGTGGGGGAAGTTAGTGAGGAAACAATTCCCAAAAACAGACCGAAGTTGGACAACTATGAAGCCGCCAACGTCATCAACATGAGTTCCCGCCCGCTCACGGGAAAAGAGGAATCCTTGTTGAGAAAAGGCCTAAATTTCGCCATCACGCCATGAATTCGGTTTAGTTTTCGACACTGAACGAGTTGATCACAACTCTGTCACCGAGTTGGAACCCGTTTAGCAAAAAGCTCATATAAAAGCCGCAGAGCACCTCACTTCTGAGGCGAGGCAACACAAGGATAAGCCAATGTATGGGGTCTTCTTCAATGACATTGAAAACGTTGACTTATTGGGGCGCCTGACTTATGCACTTGCTATCAGCATGTTCAGTATATGCGGTCTCAGCCGACATAACGCAGTCCTAAGAGTGCATTATTATCATCTACGGCACTCTTAGATAGATAGATAGATAGCACTTTATTTCCAACAGGTTTACACCCAATTACAGAAAATGTTAAAGAAAATATACTGAAAAATACAACAATAAATTCAATAAAATTCACATATTACATATTCAACTGACAAATTACAAATGATATTAATGATATAAATGAACTAATATAATTATATTCAATTGACATATATAAATGAATTAGCCTTCACAAGGTGGACATAAAATAATTGAAAATTATATAAATAAACTATAAATGAAAGGTTCTATATAAGATACAATCCTTGATAAAGTTCAAAGAAATTCCATTAATGTCACACATGTTACATATCAAATCAAAATTATAACACATCAGATTTACTGGTGCTTTGAGATTCACATTTGTGCTACTACTCTGACAATGGAATGTTTTCTCGTATCTTGATCTGAGGCATGGTACATAACATTTTATTTTTTTGTAGGAGCGGAGCACAGGATACGTTATTATTTATTAAATTATATAAAAATGTGACCCTAATGAGGAGTTTACGTGTATACAGTGATATAATATTAAACTGGTTCAAAAGGATGGAATAGTCAATTCCCCCTTGAAAGTAAATACCTGTAGTGTGAAAAAACAAGAAATTCAAGAACTTTCTTACGGTATTGACGGGACACCGGTGTTGCCCTACGCTCAGGGGAATGTTGAATCCGTTGTGCCGAATTTATTGGACCTATTCGTTTCCCACCCTCAGGCTCATACAAGCTAAAAAGCCTCTGGTGGTTTTTCTCGACTACCAGAGTTTTCAGCTCCTGGCAAAACGGATATCGGCCGAAAAGAGTTGGAAAAACGGGTTGAATATGGAGATTTTCTCTTCGAACTTTGCAGACCCCATCCAGACCACTCTGTCAAGATGGTTGTTTTGATTATTAGAGTCGTTGGTGGAATGATGCCCCTTCTACTCTCGAATCTCAAAATCATACCGGCTTGCCGTACTAAGGCAGAAATCTTAGCCAGACAGATGCAGAAGGCTGTCATTCTTGGTTCACTACGCTTGCTCAGGGCACATTATTCTCGGACCCAATGATCACTCACCCCACATTTTGGGGTGAGTTGGTTGATGATGCTGGCACGCCCTTCCGAATATATCGAGGCTTCGGGGTAGGGCCTGACCAACGCATACTGTGACAAAAACATAATTATTATAATCGAATTTATTCATCAAATGAATACAAATTTTACAGAATGGAACATTAGAAGAGAGGTTAAGTTCAGCTTATGCTATTTTTCAACTTAACCTAGCAGTAACATAAAACATTAGAAAATTAGGAAATTATAATATCGAGCAACCTTAAAACAAATACATACATCATACATATAAGGGTATACTTTGTGAATTATTTTACTTTACTGTATTCGTTTGAAAATGTATTTGTAGATATTTTGCATAGATTTTGCACAGGTTTTTTTTTTGAATGAAATGGATGTGAGCAAAATTGCTATTTTCAGATCATCACAAATGTTACTCCCAAATTTAAAGTCGGTAAATTTATTTCTTGAAGAGAAATTTAATTTGCACTTCATTTTTATCACTATACGGTAATGTGTCCTCATTTCCAACCTTGTCTGACAAGTCCAGTCAATCTTTATCGATCACGACTCTAATAGACTACCTGAGAAGTTGCAAAATATATGTAATATTTGGCAATTGGAATAGATGAACCGGATTAAAAATTATATCAGAATATAATTCATTGTGTTGATCCTCATATATTCGAATATTACTGAAAGTAGGTCATTTTAAATTGGATTTTTGATATACAAACTACTTTATTCATGCTAATGCTTTGCATGTTGCATCATAGATTACTTTTGTATGTTTCTATTCTTGTTACTTCATAACTAATACATATAGTCGTGCAGACTTCCATTTTTCGTTATCCATTATCAAATCAAAATGTGACAGTGGAAAGTTATATGTAACAGAAAACGATGAAGTTAAAATGTCCAGTGAGTATTTATAAAATGACGTGAGAAATATAATGAATGAGGGTAATTGAACAAATAAGTATATAAAAACGGAAGTTATCATTCGAAAACCATTGTGTATGAACAAAATCAGATTCAAAGGGTCCCTGAACTGAATACAATGAAGTCAAAAAGATATCTGAGATAAGGCACTGCGAGGAGGTCAGACTCAGAAAGATACTCCCGATGGAACCCCAGATCTCAGTTAACAATCTGAAAACTAATACCGGGGAGTACACAAAAACATAAAATAAAAATCTACAAGAATTTCACGAGTGCATTTCCTAGGGTAGGAAAGTGCAAATCTCACAGCTGGGTCCTGGACAAAAAAAACTTTAGGTCTCTGAAAGGGCGCCCAGGGAGGACTGGCTGGTGACAAAGGAAGTGGTACATTGGGTGGTATATAATGGATATAAAATACCGAGCTATGCAAACGATCTTGTCGTTGAGTATGCAACAAGGTTTTTGATATCATTTCAGTGTGGACCGATGAAAAAAAGCTGAGATTGAACAAAATCAAATCGACTAGATTGGCATTCAACAGGAATCTCAAATTTCTGGAAGTTTTACGAGGTCTGGGAGTTTTATGAGGTCCCAGGTTGACCTGGAACCAATATTCACAGAGAGTAAAATAGAGAGACGGGGATATAAATGACTGATCACACGACTTTATGGCAATACACGAGGGATGAAATCAGACATTATGTATTGGTTCTACACTATGACGGTTGCACTCATAATTACATTTACAGTGTGATGGCAAAACATGAAACAGATGACCGCTAATGTACTTGACATTGTCAGCCAAAAATTTTTATCAACTGTCATTATTTAATGTTTTTATATCTGTTTTTGAACCATTTTAAAAAATTGAAAAAAATTGAATGAGATGAGGCTGCACTGTGTCTTGGAGGATGCAAAGAAACTAACAAGTTAGATGATTCTAAAATAACGAAAAACAAAAACGTTTCATCGATTCTCAAGTCCATTCTCAGTAACATTTTTTAGGTTTCCGAAAGATATAATTTGTTGGTCATAGTTGAATTTCAGTTGGGTTTCATTTGAAAATTTGAGTAAGTGAATTCGAATTAATGAAGTCAATCACACACTATCATAAATTGCCTGCTTTAGATCAGATTCATCACCCATTTATTCTTCTGAAACGAATATCGTGCAATAAAATAATATGTTTTTTTCTTGAATATATTTGGGATCGGTAGGTCGATGAGTACATTCCATGGAAAGCGATCTTGTGACACTACCATTTCTATATGACCCCATACCGATCTGTATAAACCAGCAACTTTTATTTAATCCTTGTATTGAGATCTTTGATACCGTTCAGGTGTCAGTCTCACTCTTCTGAAGCTTGAGATTTATAATTACTTCAGATCAACTCGTATCAGATCTTTTCAAACGTAGTCAACTGATTGTAACTTTAGCCTGTTTTCCGACAAACTCTGGATATATTTGTTTCACTTTCTACACTTTTGCCAATATAGGCAGCTCATGGTAGCATCATTTTCCGAAATGATCTCAGTTTGCTAATCTGTTTGATAGAAAAATACGTTTTTCCGTTAACCAGCTGTCGCACCCTTACGAACGACAACCTTCAGGAGTCGAAACTTGTGCCAGCTAAGGACTAACGAGGTCTTATATTTCAACGTGTGATTCCTAACACCAGTTAGACGATAGCAAATGAAAATCGATCGTTCTTCCTGAGGCTTGAACCTCCAACCGACACAACAGTCGATTTGAGTGAGTGAACAAAGCACCCACGTCGAACCGACCAACAAACCAGCACGCACTGGCACTTGGTCAAATCATGGATCTCAAGCAGAAGGGAGACGAGCTTATTTCTCCGTTATTTCTTTCTATTCATCAGAGTAGCGAAGTAAATCGGGAAACAGTTATACAACAATTATACAAATTATAGAGCCATTGTTCCACTGTCAGAATATCAGTCTGAACAATACATAATAATTCAAATAGCAACAGCATAAGTCAATGTGAAAATCACAAAGTCAAATATTAATTCGTTCATTGTCATAAGTTGAATATCGCAAAAAAGTGTTTTACGGTATAAGTCGAGTGGTAACGTATACAATACGAGTTGTTTTACGGACGAAGTGACGCAACAAAGGAGCAAGTTCCGGAATATAAATATGTTTAAAATAAGTTTCAACCAGCTGTCACACCCCTACGAACGGCAACCCTCAGAAGTGGAAACTTGTGCGAGCTAAGGTCTGATGAGGTCAGTCTGATGAGGTCATCGACAGACACATTGGCCAATTGACTGAGTGAACGAAGAACACACTTCGAACCGCCTGGCTACCGACCAACCGAGTACTGTAATAATACCTAACGGACATGTATTCTATGACATTCCATTTGATTCTGTCTTCATGATATTATATGGATAAGTTGAAATAGTATTCATGTATTCTATGACATTCCATTTAATTCTGTCTTCATGATATTATATGGATGAGTTGAAATAGTCCGGTCATTATACAATATTGAATTAACGAAAATTACGACAGAGCTAAATTTTGGTGAAGACCTTTATTTTAGCATGAAAAATGAAAATTTGAAAATCCCAATCTGTTCTATGAGCGCTTCAAAATCTATTCGGAGTCAAAAGTCCAAAAGTTATTCGGGGTCAAATGTCAAAATTTCAGGTTTTTTGAATTTTTTTCGAAAACCGTGAGTTTACCTCTGAGATCAACCTGAGATCAAAGTTGTAGACCTCAAAAATCTCTACAAAAATGATCTTCATGAATTTTTTTGTAAGTATCACCGTTCCCGAGATATCGCAATCGTAAAAGTCACGTTCTATGTAATATGCACACATTAGCCACGTATATACACATTCAGGTACTTAAGCAGGTATAAATGCCTGTTTGTGTCTCTTTCATGACAGAAAATATACATTCAAAGGACCGTCAGTCCCTTCGAAAATCCCTCTACCCGTATGACTTCGAATATTCTATTGTCCATGTGACGTCGTTCATGTGCCTGCTTTTTTTAGTGTTAAACGTTCTATTCGAATGAATATACCTTTTTATAAAAAGCGTATAAGAGTTTGTAGTGATTAATATTTGAAAAAAAATGTCGCATTTCTGCTTCATTTACTATAAGCTTTTGACTGAAAATTGACAAAATTGACCTGACTAGAATTTGAAATTTTATAAGGCAGTTTGAAATGATAGTACAATAGATGAAAGGTTCAATAAAATGAAAACTGTCAATTCTGGTTGAGCAAAATATATGGAAAATGATAATTGGGAGTCTCTTCTATAGTTTTTCAATATTATTCATT
The DNA here is from genome assembly GCF_000500325.1 of Leptinotarsa decemlineata. Classification (NCBI taxonomy): domain Eukaryota; kingdom Metazoa; phylum Arthropoda; class Insecta; order Coleoptera; family Chrysomelidae; genus Leptinotarsa; species Leptinotarsa decemlineata. The sequence continues at coordinate 99,134 of NW_019290724.1, forward strand.
CACAAAAGTTGATAGAAAATTTTATTTCACTATTGAAACTGTATCAATATCAGGTGGGCTGAAAATTTCGTAGGTTAACACACAGATACTAGTATTACAGATGATTTTTAGTCAACCCTAACCTTTAAAAATACGTTCAAATTCAGCAGCTGTCGGGCTATAATTTTGAATGTCAGAAACTTTAATTGAATAAAATAGATGAAAAGTAGTTTCGTGTGTGAATAAAGCGTGTTTTGAAGCCAAGGCTTGACTTGATAAACATTACTCGGACTTTGCACCAGAAAAATCAACCGTTGACAAGTGGTTTGATGAGTTTCAAGAAGTGAAGTTAGCACCGAGGACGATGCACGCAATGGACGCCCCAAAGAAGGTGTCACCGACGAAAACATCGAAAAAAAATCCAAATAATAATTTTGGATAACCGCAAAGTGAAGTTGATCGAGATCTCTGAAGCTCTAAAGATATCAGAAAAACGTATTGGACATATCGTGCATGAATATTTTCGTATATAAAAGCTTTGTTCAAAGTGGGTGCCGCGCGAGCTCACAATCGATCAAAAACAACAACATATTGATGATTCTGAGCAGTGTTTTAAGCTGTTCCATCATGAATAACTCCAGTTTATGGGTCGATATGTGACAATGAACAACATTCCACATCCCCGCCCGTCGAAGGTTAGTGACATCTGTTACGCTCTGGACCAGATGAAAAAACTCTTCATTCAGTTCCCCGCACTCGAAAAGATGTTTACGGTGAACACCAACGTGCTAACTGGAACCTGTTAATGGCTAGACAACCAACATTGCCTAGTTCTCTCAAGGTTTTATTTTGGAATGCCAACAGTATTTTGAACAAGAAATTAGATTTTGAGAATTTTCTAAAACAACAAAACATCGATGTTGCACTGGTACAAGAAACCCACCTGCACAATGAAACTTTTGGTATTCCAAACTACCGTTTTCACCACAGAGAAAGCGTTGGACGTGCTGGAGGAGGAGTTGGCATTTTTGTCAAACGTAATCTTCCTCACGTACAATTCGGCATTGACTCGAATCAGTTACATTGCACGGAAGCTGTGGGCGTTGAGCTCCAACTGAGAAGAGGTCATCATAGACTAATTTCAGTTTACAACCATCCGCGGAATCGTCTACTCCCAAAATCACTGGATGAACTGCTGATGTCGACAAATACTCTCACAATTGCTGCTGGTGACTTCAACGCCAAGCACAATCTGTGGAGCACACTCACCAATGCGAACGGCCGAGCACTCCATGCGCATGCTGTCAGGCATGAGTATCGAGTGATGGGTCCAGATGAGCCCACGTTCTATCGTGGGGATTTAAGGCCTGAAGTGCTCGATATCGCACTGTTCAGGAACGTCTCCATGTCCTGCGAAGTGTACACTTTGTCGGAACTTGACTCAGATCATATTTCAGTTATCCTGTTGCTGGGTGATGATCCCCCTCCCCAGGAGTATCACATGAGATCATCCACGGATTTTGAAGCCTTCAAGGCTCACCTAGTGGAGACACGTACAGACCGTGAGGCGCTTCAAACTCGCAACTGTCTCGACGCGGCAGTGGCAGATTTCGAATTGTCTGTGAACAACGCTTTCCGCGCAGCCACAACCAGGACAGAGTGTCCTCTGCGGAGCTAAAATGAGTTTTCTCTCAGGATAAAGAACCTTATCCGGGAGAGAAATCGACTCAGACGAGTTCATCAGTGGACTCTCTACCCTGGAGACAAGGCTGCGGCTAGCAGGATGGCCAACCAGGTTAAACAGGCCATCACTGACTATGGAAACGAGAGGTGGAGCAAGTGTTTGGAATCGCTCGAAACTGGGGATGGAGAGCTCTGGCGAGTCATCCGCAGGCTCGAGAAGAGAAAAACCACTCCCTCCCTTCTTCATGGACAGCGCGGCATCTGCTACTCCCCCGCCGAGAAGGCGTTGGCCTTTGCAGACACAATGGAGGGTCAGTTTCGACTCAACGTTGATCCGGATGATGATATTGACCGTGATATCCGGCTGGAACACCAGGTTCGGCGAAAATGATGACCACGTGATCCATCCAGCTTCAGAGGAAGAACTGAAGGGGTACATTAGGGCCTTCAAACCCAAGAAGGCTCCTCCGGGAATTGATTCAATCAACAACAGGTTGTTGAAGCAGCTCCCGGAGAACTTCATCAGATACCTGCTGGACATTATCAACAGCTCAATCACTCTCAGATACTTCCCTCGAAGATGGAAGCATGCCGTAGTTGTCATGGGCCAGAACCTGCTGTTTTCCCAGATTCATCGTCCGATTAGTCTGCTTTGCTCAACGGCTAAATTGGTTAAACGTGTTGTGCTGCAAAGACTAACAGAAGAAGTTGAAGACCGAAATGTTCTGCCTGACGAACAATTCGGCTTCAAGAGGGCACACTCCACCGAGCTGCAGGCCCTGAGACTGGTCGAAAATTCCATCTCAGAGCTGAACAACAGTAAGACAGTCCATCTCGTCCTCCTGGATATTTCGAAAGCCTTTGACCGAATCTGACACGAAGGCCTGCTACACAAAATGCTCGATTTCGATCTGCCTTTGGGTCTGGTCCGGTGGATTAAGTCATTTCTGAAAGGCAGAACATTTCAGGTCCGAATTGAAGGAATCCTGTCTTCCGTCAGGGAAATCGAAGCTGGAGTGCCTCAGGGAGCTATGCTGTCTCCACTCCTGTACAGCCTTTACGTGAGCGACCTTCCGAGGTTCGATCACGTGAAGGTTTCCCTTTACACCGATGATACGGCTCTCCTCGCTTCTTCCATGGGTTGGGCGTTTGGGGTCGTTTACATGCAACGCGCATTGGACGACCTCGAACGCTGGTACCTTGGCTGGAAGATTCGAGTGGATCCAGAAAAAACTCAGACGATAGACTTGGGGAGACGTAAAGTTTCTTCAGACACAAGGGTCACGATTTCAGGCAGGGAGATCGAATGGCAAACTCGAGTCAAGTACCTAGGTCTTTGGGTAGACCGCCGACTCACCTGGCCAAATCACATTGATTATATCAAGAGCAAAATGCAGATGAGGATAGCTAAACTCTATCCTTTGGTCAATAGAAATTCAAAACTCAATCTTAAAAATAAGATTTTAGTATACAACACAATGTTCAAGCATGTCATCATGTATGCTTCAGGTGCTTGGGGACAAACCGCCCCGTCAAACTTCTCCATTTTGGAAAAGTTGCAAAATAAACTTCTCAGGATGCTGGTGAATGCTCCATGGTTCGTGCGGATTGAAGCCATCCGCAGAGATTTGAAGTTGTTAACTATACAGCAGTCCATTCAGTCAAGGAATCAGAGAGTTTTCGAGTCAGCGGAAACTCATTAGTTAGGGAAGCTATAGATTACACTATAGACGACCCCACTCGATTCAGAAGGCCCCTTCGCTCGGTTGAGTGAAGTCCCCACGACGTCTGTTAAATTGAATAGTTTGTTCATCAAATACCCCAGTCAGGAAGGGGTACACAAAGCCAGAGCGGCATAGAGGTTATTGACCAAAACACCTTACGTTATGAACCATTCGTCCTCCTGACGAATCTCAGTTGAAAGATTAAGGGAAAAAAATTCCAACCTGGTGAAAATGAAGATGGCGTTAAGCAAGAACATTCCACACCATCTTTTCACACCAGAATCAAAAGGATTATCATCTGAGTGGACTGCATGCGGTGAATCGACTCCAAAGCGTGCAAAGACGCAACAGTCGACTGGCAAGTTTATATCAGTATTTGGTGATGCTCATGGTATAATATTCATCGATTTGCGATATATTTCACAATCACACGACATTCCTCATTTGCTAATGTTGGTTGAAGGATGGTTGAGTAGGTGATTATTATCATAATTTCAATTTTCGTCAATGTGTCAAAAATAGTGTAGACAGCCTGTAGATTTTTAACAGTATCAAGTAAAATTTATCACTATCATTTTCGAGAGAGAACTGGTTAGAAGTCAATACTGAAACGTCATTGCAAACAAAAAGTTAATTCACTGGTCAGATAAATAGTATTTCCATAATTTACGTTCGTGAATATGAACGTAGTTTGGATTGAAACAATAATGGTTCATGTAATGTATAGATTTCTTGATAGATCAAACAGTACCGATCTGTGGATCAACTCAACACATAAAAATTCATTAACCAAAATTCATTTCACACCGACGTCTCAACTTCACTAAAATCAAGCCCAGTCGGCTCTGATTTGACGGCGGCTGACTGATGATTTTAATTTCAGTTGAAGAGTAAACATGAAACATTGCCGGGTGGTCTGACAGGAAGGAGAGTTATTGCCCGGAGAAGTTTTTTATTTCCTCGGATTCTGATTTCCATATATTTTAATTTCAGTTCGGTGAAGAGAAAGCAATGATGGAAATGTCTTTGAGTTTTGAAATTAATTCCGAACTCACTGAAAGAATCATTCATTCAGTAAGAATCGAAATGAGATGGAAATATTATGGAGAAGGCTATTTTACAGTTGACAGACTTCGAAAACTGCAATTTTCATCAAAATGAAGTTCTTTATCACTATAGGAATATAATTCTGAATTTTTTATGGCAGATATTTATTCCATAAGGTTGTTCAAAGTAATAGTAACGTTACACGCTGAATTATATGGAAGGGATTGAATTGATACAAGTTGAATGTATAAAGTTTTTCAACCTACTCTTCACTTTTCTCTAAAGTTTTCCGTAGTATCATATCGATAGACTGGGCTTTTTAAATCATTTATGAATGAGCAAAGTAGCGAATTATCAAAGTTAGGTTCATTTTATCAAATATGGATTTAATTCCATTAGAAAAGTGCTTAGGTACTTAGAGACCGAAAATAATATCAAGTAGCTGATCCATTCAATCACAATCATATTCATTGACAACTCTTTCAGACAGTCTATTGCTACAGTCTAAAAATAATACTCCGAACATAAAATTTATCGTAAAGTAAGGTTGGTTGCAGAATAATAAAATCTTCAACTTGGGTACACTGATAAATTGGCATGGGTGGCGGCTCTTTAGTGTGGAGGAATATAAAAACTTCAAATATCTCGTATTTCCTGTCAACAAGTACAAGGTGTATTATTAAAAATTATTTCTGATCTGTTCTTCATTATTTTGAATTAGATTTCAGCTTGTTATACGAGTTATAATACTGTGGAAAAGTCGTAAAACATTCTTGGTTATCCGCCTATGGATATTTTTCATAAATTAAAAAAAATGAGGATGAATAATTTTCTTGATTCGTTTCTGTCATGTGAAATTTCAATTCATTGAAGTTGGTAGACTCGTGACTGGCCATATTGACCAATAAAGTCCTTCATATGGTTTTCCTAGTGCCTTGACTATATTTTTCTGAATTTTATTAATTCATCGCTACGTACTATTGGTAGGATTCAGTCAAACTTGCGCGTTTAGAATATTTCGTTAGTGGTGTGGTCTGCACGATAAAAAATGTTACTCTTTTGTTTGAGGGGATTCGTGGATATCACACGTTATTTCATCTCCTGCGTTGAGATTTATTGATTGAAATATTTTATATTTCTTATAAAAGGGACTTACTTTAATACCTACCCATAAAGATGAGTGAAAACTATTTCCTTATTTTTACTTACTTTTTACTTTGTCCACTGAAAAATCACGAATCATAATAATTTGCATATGAGTATTTGAATTATTTTATTATCTCCAGCTGGAACCTCGAAAATAATTTGTTTTCTTTGCTACATAGCTAAACTGACCATTTTTTTCTCAACTCAAAACGGCACGTCCATATATAACATACCTATGGACCATACTCCATACTGTATGGACACATTAAAGCATTTTCCAATAATTACAATAATAATTCGTCTTAATTATTTCCAATATTAGGTAATTACCAGTTTATTACAAAATTTTGTCTTACAGGAAACTAAAAGGCGAAGTTCAGTTTATTTTCATCTGAGGGCGATAAAAATAACCTGTTCTTCCACTCAACCTCGACAGTGGTTAATGTGACAGTAATTATTAAATTATATGCAACATATTATATTTTTAGACGTATTCATATTTTTCGGAGGAACAAATTTGCTTCAATAAAGATAGTGATGATTTTAAATAAGAGTGAAATTCTTGGCACGTTTTGTTTATATTGATCTTCGTTATCAACATCGCCTTCAGAACTAAAACCTGCAAGTGCTTTTTTTCAGACGTCCACAATTCATTTATTAAATAAAATCAATATTCTCTCTACTGGAGCATTTGTACCAGGAAGACATAAAATATTTTCAATTGAAATACAAAAATTGTTGCAGATTGTTGGTGCGAAAGTGTATGAATACTTCCACCCAACGAGTTTCTGTGTGAACTTTTAAATTATTCTAGTCTGTTATTTTTTGTGGAGTGACGTAGTTTACAATTCATGAAAATTCGTCAAATACTTCTGTATCTTCAGTACTGTCAATATATCCCTTTTCAATCAATACATCCAATGCTTTTTGTACATCTTCCCACGCAGATACTTTTCTCAAATCTGCCCAATAAAATATCTCCATTTCTCTAGTAAGAAAGTTAGTCCATTCTTCCAAATATTCACGACTTGTTTTACAAAATTCTCTAGCTGTTCTTTTCACAAAATCTTCATGAATATCATCTTTCAGTTTTATGATTGAATTACGAACAGTAAATGGAAGAAACTGATTGGTTTCTTTCTGAATCAAATTCTGAATGAGTTGATTGATTTCTTTTACAGCGTCAATTGTCGATACAGTTTAACCTTCAACCTTTAAAACAGCTTGGCGAAAACCTGCTGACTGTGCGTGTGAAAGACAAAGCCATAATTCAGATGGAGGATCTTCAAAAAAGTCTTTTATTGATTTGGGACATTTTTCAATGCTCAAAAATAATTCTTTAACGGCTGGTACATTTTCAAAACTTTCTCCAAAGCAGGCAACAGCGCAAGCCAGCTAGATTTGCTGTAGGCGAGCATTTGGTGATGTTCTCTTTCAGCTTCAGCACAAAATTCCTTCAGAGCTTCAACTCCAACCGTATAAATATAAAAAAAATGAATATATTTCTGCTATAATGCTTTCGTAATCTAAAGGTAGGCCGACTGCAGCAGATTTTATAGCATTGTGAATTATGTGGGCTCCACATTCGATACCTATCAACGAGTTTTTTTAGAGTCGATTTCAGAAAACGGGACTATTTTACGTCCCAGATCATTATTTGGGGACAACGGGACAGATAGTCGAATAAAGAGACAGTCCCGTTCAAAACGGGACGTCTGGTCACTTTATTCATAGCTACAATTTGAAATCTATCACTGAAAAGAATACTCCTTCCCATACGTATATACAGGGGTGTTCAGAAGTCAAAGTTTCATTTTCATTTGATACATACTCATATTAATTATTGAATTACATAATATCAAGGATATTGAATATTTTATTCTTTGACCTGATCCAAGGATTCTCACCAAAGACATGGTTCATGATTTTGAGGTAGCGTTTCACAACCAGAAACTTTTTTTTTTGTAATACTGTGTGAAACAAAACAGAACATATTATTTGGAATTTTCAAAGTGCTCTGTATTTTCTTATCTTGAGTACATTTCGTACTTTCGGGATATTATAGGTTCATACCAAACTTATTTTCAATAGCAAACTTCTTCAGTAAAAAGTTGAATATGAATCTTTGAGTTACAAACATTAATAGATAGGATGAACAAACTCTTTGGAAATATGGAAAGGAAACATTTTGGTAATTACAGTTTGTTCACGTATAGACCAATATTCGTATTTGAAAATTCCGACAAATTTTTGGAAAAAATTTGTTCAAAATTACATTTTCAAAATTATCGATATCGATTAACAAAATGATGAAGGCTTTCGCAGCCGTGGATTCCAGTGCAGTTTATTGTTTTTCGGGTTTACATGCTGTTGAAATTGTCCGTGGTTTTTTTTCTAATTGATTCGGCCGTTATTTGACGAAGATCCATAGTAATTTCAAAAACTACAACTCGCAATTTGTGATGTAGTGTTTCACAACCAGAAACTTTTTTTGTAATAATGTGTGAAACAAAACAGGAATATTATTTGGAATTTTCAAAGTGCTCTGTATTTTCTTATCTTGAGTACATTTCGTACTTTCGGGATGTTATAGGTTCATACCTATATTTATTATAGATTTTCATAAAAACACTATCCATGATAATAATCAAAAGATTATCACCAAATATTTATTTATTCTAGCCGCGTTTCACAAACACCATAGTAGAGGTAGTAATAGTGCACATTGGACTACAATTCTTATATTCAACAGTAGTGTTACCTCACTTGAATCAAATTTATCCTCACTTGAATAGTTCTTGTCAAATTTCCCAAGAAGTAAAATTTGTAGATTCAATCAGTGTATTTGGTAGATTAGCGTCAACCATTTGTATACGACACCAGAAATGACACGGAGGTAGCAATAACAATTCGAATGAAATAGATGAGTGAAAACTATTTCCTTATTTTTACTTACTTTTTACTTCGTCCACTGAAAAATCACGAATCATAATAATTTGCGTATGAGTATTTGAATTATTTTATTATCTCCAGCTGGAACCTCGAAAATAATTTGTTTTCTAGTCAACCATTTGTATACGACACCAGAAATGACACGGAGGTAGCAATAACAATTCGAATGAAATCTTCAGTTTTACATCATTTTTACTTAATCACATCAAAAATTTCAACAGCTAGGTTGTAAATTTAAATCTCAACAAAGTGATAAAGAGGATTCTTTAATGAATAATCGACATATTTCTGCATTTATTGACCTTATATGTTAGAAATATGGAGCGAAATGTAGTAGGTTACCCTTCAAATCAATACAACTCGGACAACACTTTTCATAACTTCTACATTTCGAGACAAACTTTTTCAAACGTGTATAATCTGCGAATATCGCTCTTGAAACATCTCATCGTTGAAATGTGGGATACTACATTAATAATTCCTTGATGGATTGTATTTTTTTCATTTTCATAAATCACCAAATTCTAAAAAAGATAATGACCAATACCTATTTGAAACGAACATGTATAATGAGTAACCTTCGAGAATTAAATACACGATTTTCCTTCTTTCTTCCTTCTTTCTGATTGGGAATGACGAACAGTTCATTAGTATGCGACAAATATTCATCACACCAACTACAAGGATTCAAATATTCACGAACAAAACCCGCTGACTCGGCTGTACAAACTCCAGAACAAAGTCAACAGGACCTGCAAAATATGATAGGACCAACACATTGCAAATTAATTCCGATTAAATGTGAAAACAATTAAGATTAACGATCCTTGAGGCTAGCTAAACAGAGTAAACCACTGTTTTGGTTTATAAACCCCGAATTTCTGTAGAACAATTTTGACGTAATGATGATACAGAAGATGAAGAATCTGAACCGTTATCACATTCACCAATTTGGTGATAAATTTGATCATGTGCTCCATTCATAACCTTGTTGAAATACAAAAGTGAAATATAGAGTACATACGGATTTTTTTTCTTGTTCTCAACTACTCTGCAAAGTAGTGATCTGATATTATCTGTAGAAGAAAAAGGTCATGATAATTTCACCGATCAACATCATTTCCCATTTAGCCGGAAGTATTTACAGTATTTTCAAATCAAGGTGGAACTATTGAAAGTTTGATTGTCATGTCATGTCATGATTGTCATGATCATTCACACTTATGTTAGTTGCAAAGTTGTATTCAGTGAGAAGAAAATAAAAAAAAGGTCGTTTCGATCCGCTTGGAAATTTTTTCCTGCAAAAATTTCACTCTGCACAATAATTTTTTCAAAAACTCTGGTTATTTGAAAAAAATTGACTAGTATACAAGAAATGTTGTCAATCACATTCCAATATATTCTCCCCACATTCCTGTTATCATGTATTATAGTTAGAAATAGAAAAATTGCTACTTCTTTATTGTCACAACCACAATGAACACTATATAAAAAGAAATTATAAAATACACTGTAACGGTCTAAACCCGTAACTAAAAAGGCACGTTACAANCTCCATATTGAGATTGTTATGACAAATTATTGTTATCTTTGTTACATTACCATAAATTTTCAGGACATCAATTAATGATTGATTTTGATTGTGTAAACCATCAGAAATTGATGAAAATATTGGAGAGTTATAGCCCAAGATGTATACTATTAGACTGGATTTCATCCTTTTTAACAAAGAGAAAGGGAAATCGAAATGGGCCTTCCACAGGGATCGATCTTAGGTTCAATCTAACCATTTTGTATGTGAATCATCTTGATGCCATAATTGGTACTGATGATTATACTGCGTATGCAGACGACTTTTCTTTGTTTCTGTCTTCTGCGGATAACGAATACTTGAGAACGAAATTTTTTGGAACAATTCCTTCAGTTTCATCTTTTTTCAATAGTAGAAACCCATTTTTCAACATTGAAATAACTCAGATTTTGGGATTTCACTCTCGTCAAAGAAATGTTGATGATTTTGAAGTAAAATTGGTGAAATTACTATGCAGAATACACATGCAGAGGTTAGGTTTTTGAGAGAATTTCTGGATGAACATCTCTCTTGGAAATTTCATTGCCAACAATTATCTTTCAAACTGAATTCCTTAAAACATCTCTTTATTAATTTACGATCTGTTCTAGAAGTGAAACAGATGGTGAATTTTTTCTATACCCAAGTCGAATCGAGACTCAGATATAGCGTTAGCCTATGTGGCAATGTGCCAGGTATGAAAGATATTTTCATTGCACAAAAACGATTTTTGAGATGTATCGCGAGAGTTTCTAACAGAGAATCGTCTCTTCATTTTCGAAACGTGTGTCCATGTTTTTGAAAATAAGAACACTTTTATTCTCAATTCGGATATTCATGGTTATGGAACAAAAAAAAATGCAACATTTTCATGTAAATTTAGCAAAAAGAAAATAAAGTTAATCTGCTTCTGATCATTTTGGCCTTAAAATACTCACAATCATCCAAAAGAATTGAAGTGTATATAAATACATTGTCTTTATTCAATCACGAGTCAAAGAACTTTTCAATGGAAAAATGTTTTTATACTATATATGTGATTTTATAAAAATTCAATTCCACTATGTGTGATGTAAATTTCAGTGTTAGTGTATTTCAACCTCTTTATTTTTTTTATGTAAATTTTCATTTTATTTTAATGCACTAGTTTACCTGCCAATTGACAATTACAGCATGTTAGCCATGTCGAAAAATGGAAATATTGATTGAGTGATTGAACTACATATCATTATGGTACCTACTATATTATCATTAAAAACCATATCCTAAAGAACCATGTACAGTGGACCAGAAAATATGAGACATGAGAAATATAATAAAATCTGAGTCATTACATTTTTGAAATATTTCACAAAAAACATATTTTTGATTCACCGTTATCGTCTGAACGGGACACGACTTGTGTTTTTATCGACCATATGATGCAATAAGAATAAAAACTACCCAAAGTCTCAAATCACGATGTTTGTCGATCGTAATAGCCTAGGGAGAATTCCTGCTGCGAGACAATAATAGTGAATTATTGAAGCATTAAGGTTTGAAGTGCAGCAAGGAAGTGATACAATAGCGTGATTTTCGGAGACTTATGAAGGATAATAAAGTCAATATTGAAAGTTTATGGGAGGAGTGCACAAAACTAGTCTGTACAAATTTTTGCTGAGTTATGTAGATGAACATGAATCATCTGATATATTGTCGTAACTTCCGAACTCAATAGAAATGAAAGTTGTTCTGATAGTTTCTTTATAAATTTCATAGTCTTCGAAAACAATACTGAATCTGACTTGAATGGAAAATGCATTATTTGATCTATGTATATTTCGATGTGACAAAATATTTTACCGATCAATAGGAATTAAATTTTGGAATTTTCAATTTTAAGATCTACGTGACAGTGATATTTTTGGCCGTCTTTGAAAACGTGTAGTATTTGTAGTTGTTGAAAAATGCGGTTACTAGTTCGAACATAACTTCTACAAAACTAAATTATCTATTTTCATGTATCTTTAATTTTTTTTTAATGCAACTCCACCAATTTCAGCAATATTCCATATTACTTTGGTATTTGGATATATACTTATACAAAAATAATTTTGGTGGTCACTTCTTGAATAATAACAATATTATGCTGGCATAAATTGACTTTATGAAAAAAAAAATGTGGTTCCGCCCGGGATCGAACCGGGGACCTTCTGCGTGTAAAGCAGACGTGATAACCGCTACACTACGGAACCTGTATACATGCCAATTTATAAATTTTTGTGAGAAAGTTTTGTCTTTCTATGTCTACATATTGCTACAAAACATGTGGGAAATCCTCCAAAGAAAGAAAGGAAGAAAGAAAGAAACAATCAATTTCAAAAAATTAACTCTATGCAATGATGTATAGATTATGCAAAGAAGTAACTTTCAGACACAAACTGGAAGAAAAAGCTCTATTTTCATATGAACATTGAATTACAGGAAAGAAAAAAAGGAAGGTGATAATCGTGTAATTTGCTCCACTTTCCACAGAAAACCAAATATTACAAAATGTATAGCCAGATCGAACACAAACTGAAATAAAATAACATACAAATGATCTGATAAGGTACCGCTTATATTATACTAGTGTTTGCCCGCGGCTTCGCCCGCGTAGAATTTGGTTTCTCACATTTAGTTTCGTGAGAGACCATTTTAAAAAAATAGGTAGGTAGTTACAATATTTTTTATCGACCCAAAACTTCAAGTTTCCAACTTCAAAACTGACGAAATCTTCAAACCCCTATTTTGCTACATTGGGGGTGGACATTCCTGATTCCTTTCCTTGATNTTTTTCTACACCCGTACTCTAACAATACACTTATATGACCATAATCCGTTTCATAATTATATCCATTATGATACCGATTTTTCATAACGATACAGATTATCAACGGATATCGTATGGATATCCGTCTAAGGATATCTTATGGATATCCATTGGATATATGAGAAGTAAATTCAATTTCATTGATCAAAATTGATATCCAAAATTGAATTTTGTAAATGTTGAATCAGTGAATAGTAATTTTAATACATGTTGCTTATTTTGATGACTATTTCACATTCGATTCACTTATATTGATAAAAATATTTCATTTTATATTTATGAAAAATGAATAATGAAAATATGTTAAAATCATTTTACATATACGGAAGTCATTATTCCTGATTATATGTATTAATAATAAGTAGGTACGTACAGTTCTGTACTTGCCTTTTTTTATTTTTATTCTTGATGAATATTTTTTTTATGGATTGATCAAAAATGTATTATTATCTATTAACATTTATGTCATAAGTAGGAAAATCTTTTTTTTGACTGGTGAATGGTAGGTATTTTGTTTTTGAGAAATTGATTGATAACTTTCTTAGTTTCTATTTTCAAATTGAACCAGTTTTAGTCTGTGAAACTGATTATTTCTCCATTTTTTTCATTTGCTACTGTTGTTTTTAAAAACGACATGTGAATTGAAATTTGGGTACGATTTGCAAACTCTTTTTAAGTTGGAAAATGATACTTTTCTTCTTCTTATTCTTCCTCTAAACATTTCTTTAATGAATAATTAGCAAGTAAAATGCCTTCACTTCAACCATGTCAATTTCCAACCCATACACAGGATATATGACATTTAGAAAGAATGACAACGTTAAGTTTTTCCACTTTCTCCTACTTTTTCAACAAATTAAAGTCGATTTCCTGTCACTATAATTTTATGTCTTTCATAGCTGCATCAGAAAGAAATAATCACGCAACTAGTAACAAAGAAGCTGAGGAAGCAATTTAAAAAAATGGCTAAGAAGAGCCAAAAAACGCCATACTTCAGAAGCAAATAATAGTATATTATGCAACGCTCATGTAATGATGGTTATTAAGACACGAGCATTAACCGGGATACGAAACGAGCCGAAGGCGAGTTTTGTATGGTATATGCGATTGTATTAATAACCATTACATGAGAGTTGCATACGCTATTTTTTCTAAACCCGATAAATAATGAAAAACTATAAATATTATATTTGTATTGAACACATTTACAGTAATTAACTCATATTTTTTTAAAAAAACACAAACTTAATGGTATTATCATGGATATATGAAAACTATAAAGATTCTAATTATATTTATATTGAATATAACAACTGTAATTAATCTGATCTTTTAAAAATATTGGAGTCGATGGTATTCCTTCTATATCGCTGTTTTCAGACATTTTGATAATATAGGTAGGTAATATGAAAACTGATTTTGACAAATAAAGCAATTAGTTACTTAGGTTAGAATCTAGGACAAACAAAGGAACAGGATTCTTGATTGAAAAATTATGGGTTTCTATTGGTTGATAATCTGTATCGTTATGAAAAATCGGTATCATAATGGATATCATTATGAAACGGATCATGGTCATATAAGTGTATTGTTAGAGTACGGGTGTAGAAAAAAATATATTTTTTGTATATGCTTGCATTATAGGTTGATTTCATTTTATTTTTGTAATGAGTTATCAAATATGTTGAGTTTATTTGATATTTTATTTTGTTTTGAGGGTGACCAATATTATGTTGTTTTAAATTTATTTTAACAAATACGAGTCTTAATTAACATGAGTTTTGTTTTATTCTATGAAAATATCAAACAAACGTCCTTAATGAACGTTCTATGGATATCAATGACGGATATCCTATGGAAGTCCAACTCAGTATCATCCGAACAGCCTATTGATATGCATATCGAATATCCATTGGACGTCCATGATGGATATCCTAATGAAGTCCAACTTAGTGGCCTCCGAACATCCAATGGATATCCATAGGCTATCGTTGGACATGAAATGGATATCTTATGGATATACGAAATATCCGAGAAAAACATCCACTGTATATCCACTGGACATCCGTGTGTTTATTAGGATCGTATTGAAACCTGTTTCAATCAATTCGTCAGCATGTCATTTTTATGGAATACATGTAGCGGCACGTTTCTAGCTCATGATAACAAAAAGTTATGAACTCACGAATATTGTAAAAGGTCCCTACTGACCTTCCCATACAACAACGGATATCTTATGAATGTACGATGGATATCCATTATATATCCAATTTATATCCAAAGGATATCTCATGAACATCCATAAGATGTCCTCAGGCCACCAACTTGGACGTCCATAAGATATCCGTGAAAGACGTCCATAATATATCCGTGAAAGACGTCCATAATATATCCGCAAAGGACGTCTTTAAGATATCTGCCATGGACATCCATAG
>NW_019290725.1:4723-30688 GCF_000500325.1 Leptinotarsa decemlineata
CCACACCAGCAGCAGCACCAGCAGCAGTGGAAATTCCGAGGAGTCCTTCTCCGGAGTTGGTGATATTGTCGCCGTTGGTGACGCGACTACCACCGCTGCCAGCGACACCGGCGGATCCTGAGGTGTTGGTGCCACAGCCTATCGGAGAGGTTAGTGAAAAGATGAGTGTTTTTCTGCAGAGATGCAAGAAAGCAGAACGAGCTGCCCGATCTAGCGAGGCCGAGTTGGTTACCATGAAGCGACAAATGGCTGAAATGGATAACCGACGGAGGGAACTCCAAAAGGAAATGGCCGAAATAGATCGGAATTATGCATCTCTGCAGGAAAGGTGTAAAGCAAAGACCTCTTCGATAGAGCTGTACAAAAAAGTAGTGACAGTTATGGACACTCTTTTTGTAGATGAAGTGTAAATGTAAGATTAGTTTTAGGTTAGTTAGGAGTATTTAATTATGGTAGTTTTAAGTTTATATTTGTTAAGTTTATATTGAATAAAGGAAAAGGAAGTGAAATAAAGGGTGTACACTGTTTTTTGGTTTGGTACACATTGAACAATGCGATGGTTGGAGCATTTTTCTTCACTTCCTCTTATTATCATTATTATTTTTTTATTTCAATTCCAAGTTCTTCTAGACAAATACCTCACATCAATTTTTGTGTTCTCTAATCACTTGTAAATAATTTCATGTGAAGAAAATTTAAAAAATAAAAAAATAGACATGTTTCATAGTGAAATCGACAAGTATATTTCATTTGTATTTTATCCATTCAAGTATCTCTTTCATTGAATATGTCTTATGTCACTTTGCAATTCACCCCCACTCAATCCCCACTGCTCCCCCACTCCCTCTCAAAAGTATGAAAGTAGGAATCATCTAACGAAACATTCAGTTGATCAGCTAGCTTCGAGATGGAACCTAATTCAACTAGCGAACCATACAGCTACCCGAGGTATCAGTTTAATTACTGTGAAAACTACCAGGA
Organism: Leptinotarsa decemlineata; assembly: GCF_000500325.1. Taxonomy (NCBI): domain Eukaryota; kingdom Metazoa; phylum Arthropoda; class Insecta; order Coleoptera; family Chrysomelidae; genus Leptinotarsa; species Leptinotarsa decemlineata. Next base: position 5,705 of record NW_019290725.1, read on the forward strand.
AGGATTTGTTACTTCCACCACGTCACCTCACTCGCTTGAGCTCGACTTCCCGGATGATGATTACAAGGTGCAAGTGTTACACGTCACCGGGACCGACCAAGAAGACCTTTCGGACAGTGAGTACCCGGATCCTTCCCAATCGGCTGAGGATCATGAGTTCTGGAACTGGTACGGGGTCGACGAGCTCGATGAGTGGGGCGACTCCTACGAGTCCGACGAGTCCGATGAGGAAGATCCTCCTGACCTGCCTATCCTCATCGAGGATAGTCTTCCACCATCTCCAATCCCAATAGAGTAATTCCCTTACCCCTAATCAATCCCTAATCCTTTCCTAGGAGTACACATACTGTTGGTTGATCTACACAAGGCACTGCGAGGTTGGGGCAGTGTCTCTCCCTCTCCCTTTCCCTTATTAGTTTTACAACATTGCATAGCCCCCACCTATCCCCACCTAGATTTGAATAGTATAAATGTAGGAGTTCCTCAATCTAATATTCAGTTGAGTAATTATCGCCAGCATGTCGACAACTCAGGAACCTGATTCCACGACCGGACCCCAGTTGGAACCCGAGTCGATACCTAGAGATCCCAACTTCGAAGACAACGACAATGATTCGGATGTGGACATGGACATGGAAGTCGATTCCACAACAGAACCACATATAGATGTCCTTCAACGTTGGAGAACTCCGAATCCGGAATTCAAGTGCTTCATGTTACAAGCACTGATGGAAGAGAAAGGGAGTCAGACTTGGTCAGAAAGGCGAGCTCTCATGCACAATTGGGAAATATTGAATTCTGATGACGACTTGTAATCGTTTCCTGGTTTCTCTCTCTCTTCCTCGGAGTACACACTTTTTTGGTTGGTGTACACGAGACACTGCGTGGTTGGGGCAGTGTCTTTTCCCTCTCTCTTATTAGTTTTTTCGTAATTATCACTCAGAGTTCCATGAAGATTGTCATTCTTGTTGCTTTCGAATTTCAAACATCCACAATCCCCTCAAACTCCACCACGTCATCATCTTCATTGGCCTCATTTTCAACTTCATCTATCACGTCTTCATCGACTCCAATATCTTCTTCTTCAACTATCACTTCCTCTAGTGGAATGTTGACATCCTCATCATCTGACTCGTCTATCCAATTATTTTCATCAATAGCAGATATGTTATTTAATGCAGCAGCTATTTTTTCAGAATTCATCTTGTTGTTTGCTCACACTTGTTTGCTCACAGTTGTAGAGTGAATGAATGAATTTCAGGATCGCAAGTCGACTGATTGTATGGGAAGTGGAAGTGGTACGACTCCCACCTACCACTTGACTCGTTTTGAGTGGGAAAGAAGGATAAGTTTCACCACTATACTTTCACATGATGTTAATTTGTATAAATAGAGAATGTCGTTGTAAGAGAGAGCAGTCAGAGTTTCTATAAGCCATCTCTTATTATTTCTAATCGAATTAGTAAAATGCCGTTTTCAAAAGAGTGGGATGAAAAACCAAAAGTGTGTTTACCCAATGATGATAGTGGGGGCTATTGTGTGCTACTTTTGCTAAATAAGTAGACTTAAGGAAACAAATAATCCCTGCACTGGTATGTGCAATGATTGTGTGTCGCGGATTCAGCTGTCGCCTCCATCTCATCCACCGAAGCGGCCAAAAATAGAATATCGTCAGCAACGGTTACAGTGCCTAAAGTGTTCCGAACCTATAATATCAAATTATATGGGTATTTGAAGATCTATTTGTGCTACCTGTGCTGCTATTCCAGCTCCGCTACTACGTTGTTTGCGTTGTGATACATACACAACGAATTGTTGGAATCATGTATGCACTTCATGTAGAAGTACTTGGGATCTGTGTGAGAAGGTTGGTCAACTCTACCCCAATAGGAGAATTCATTTCCTTCAATGTTGCTGTCTGACACGTGATCAACAAATATTGACGAGAAGAATCAAAGAACATTCTACAACGACAGAGACACATCAACACTTTTAATTTTTTGTGTTATTAATGTCATTGTCTTCTGTTATTGATAAATATATTATTTTGAATCTATTTGTGTTATTTTATCTCATTTTGAAATGCATGCAACAAAGTGTTCCTCTTGAATGACAAAGATCGTTTAGTGAAAGAGCGCATGTGCTAGTCAATGAAAGAGTGGGCTAGTTGATGGAAGAGTGCATGCAAGAGCGCATGTGCTAGTCAATGAAAGATTAAAAGCTGCCGGTGGAAAGAAGAAAATCCGCACATCACGCATAATTCCTGTTCCCAAGATCGGTGGACTTTTACCATTGATACCAATTTTTGCTGGACTATCCGCACTAGGGAGTTTAGCAGGAGCCGCTGCTGGTATTACCAAGGCCGTGAATTCAGCAAAAGCTAGCAGAGCGGCTTTTATGGAAGTCAATCGCCACAATAAAACCATGGAGGTTGTAGCATTGGGCAAACGCGGAAGTGGAAACCGTATCGTAAAGGTTTAGGACTATATTTAACAAACAAATAAAAAACTAATTGAACCCCTATCTCAGAGGCCTCTTACTGATCTGGATCTCAGTTATTATGCACAAAAATGGAAATTCCACATTTTCGTGGTGTTTTTATGTGTGATAGATTACCCTCTTGAGGTCCAAGACGAAACGAGACAGCTGTTGTTAATTTAGATGGAATGAGTAGACCAGGAACACATTGGGTGGCATATAAAAAATGCGGGAAAGTCGCATATTTCGATAGTTTTGGAGATCTACCCCCACCACTGGAATTGACTCGATTCTTTCGAAAATATTCGAATGTAAAAATCAAATATAACTATGATCGTCAACAGATATTCAATACAGTTCTCTGTGATCACTTGTGCTTACAGTTTCTCTCTGAATAATTTTCCAAATAATTTTTCAGCCTGTAAGAGCTCCACAAGTCAGATAGCATCTATTCCATGACTGTTTCAATTGGGAAGATTTTCGCTACTTTAACGTCGTTTCTTCAACAGCATCATTGGTAGCTTGCCTCTCATCCATCCCTCTCCTCTCTCACGACACTCTCTGCCCACTCACTCGCCACACGTATCCATTCATTTCTCCTTCCATTCCTGTCTCTCATCTGCATTCCTCCCTTCTCTTGTTCCAGCCGTTCTTTCCATTCGCGCCACCCAGTTCTATCGCCGTCCATGCATCTCTCTATCACGTGTTCTGCCGTTTCAGGCTCCCGCGCCAGGTTAAACCTAGCCAAATATCCCGGGAAATTACCGTGCCCCGTGAACAGCTGGACTGCCTTCCTCGACAGATCCAGTGACTCATAACCGACTGTTCTACAAAACCTGTATAACAGTCGCCCAGTCATACTGTTGTCCCATTCTCGCTGCCATTCTTCCTTTATCCATTCCTTTATCCATTCCTTTATCCTCTTTCTCTCCTCACTCTCACTACTCATTCTCCTCACATTCCATGAAATATTATCCCTACGCATTCCTTTCTCCGCCTCCTTGTGGGCCTTTTTGTTACCGGGGTTGTCATGTAGGTGACCCTTGCGCCATACGATTTCTGTCCGTGCCCCACTTTTATACCTCTCCTCAATCATTCTCAATATTCTAGCCACCCTTTTATTCCTCACACGCACCACTTTCATCCTTTCCACCGCAATTGCGGAGACACTGATCATCCTTAGGTTATCATTCATACCCCACATTTTTACCACCTTCTCTATGGCAATCGATTCCGCTTTATTCACACTGCTCTGTTCATGAATCCTCTCGTTCCCTAGAGCCCATTCACCTGCGTTCCTTTCGTGCGCCCATCCAATGCCCATTCTTTCCCCGTCCATTCTCGCTCCGGCATCCACATACACCTCGTGCATCCCTTCTTCCTGCGACTCCTCCAGTAAACCCCCTTGCATCCAGGGAAGTATCTTATCTATACCTTTCATTCTGTCCTGAGTCTTCCTTTCCTCATTCATTCTCCATTCATGGTATCTAGCCCCGGCTTCTATATGAAGTGGGTCTATTCCCGTGATCACACTGAGCGCGGCTGTCGGCGCTGTCCTATATGCCGCACCTGCGGCAATGAGAAAGGGCCTCTGGGCCGCGCCAAGCTGTCTCCTGACTCTACTGTCATGCACTCTACTCCCCCACACTTGCACCCCATACATAGCTGCAGGTTTCGCTACCCTTTCATAGATTATTCTAACACACTCTCTCTTCATTCCAATATTCCTCCCGGTCCATCTTCCCATTTTCCCCGCCAATGTGCTTAGCTTTTTTCTTACCTCCAGGTAATTTACATTCATTCTGAACTCAATTTCTCTCTCATTCACCGTTATGACCGGGATTCTTTCATCCTGTCTGGCCTGTATGGATAGGTCCGATGCCACAACCAGACTGTGTCTCCTTCCTCTTTTATTTTCTTTGATCCTTTTCACCATTTTCTCTATTGCCATTACCGTATCCATTCCTCCTCTGAAACCATATTGGTTTGGAGAGAATTTCAATTCCCTTTCGCACCTACCGTCAAGAAGCCTGTCCAACATCCGCCCCATGCCTGTCAGTAAACTGATGGGTCTGGGGTTTCCGTCCTCCTTCGGTACCCATACAATCTTTGTTCGCTTCCATACCGCCGGGAAATACCTTCTTTCCAGACAGGCGTTAAATAATCTCAGCATACTTTCTCCAACCCATTCTGTTGCCCTTCGAATCACTTCATTGGGGATCCCATCTATTCCAGTCGCCTTACCATCGAGAAGCTGCACCGCTACCGCCCGCAGTTTCCCAACGGAAAAAGGCGGCTGATCCTCACCCCACTCCCCTCCTATTTCCTCCCTTATTCGACGCCTGACTGGAGTGTCACTCGATTGATCATCCTTAGGGAAGTACATATTCAACAGAAATCTGCTGGTATCTTCCTTCCCCCCTGTATATGATCCATCATCTCTCATGACGTTCAAAGGTATTTCTCTAGCCCTCTCGTCGCTGAGGAGTCGGTAGACTCGGTCCCATGGATTTTCTTCCTGGATCCGGTCTACCCTGTTCTTCAGCCACTCAATTCTGGCATTCCCTACCATTCTTTTATACCTATTCCTTTCACTCCTATATTCATTTATTCTTTGTCTCCTTACTTCCTCATCCCTCGTGCCTTGTGCCTCTCTTCTCAGTCTTCGTACATTTCTTCGTGAGTTTTCCAATTCCTCATTCCACCATTCTTTCTCCGAATCGATCATCCTTTCTTTCTTAGGTATATACCTCAAGCTTGCTTCTCTCAGTCTCTCCTGAAGCTTCTCAGCCTCCCTTTCGACCTCCTCACTCATACCTAGCCTCCCTGGTGTGTAGATCGATACATGTCGCTCAATCTCATTCCAGTTGGCTTCTGCATTCACCTCCATAATTATATTCTTTTTCCATTTGTTGAATCTACATTCTTTCCGTTTCCTCACTATCATTCCGCTTTCACTTTGACTCGATATCCCCTCCCTTAGTTCGGGATTCTGTTCGAGCAGGAGCCTGATCAGTTCCTGATCCTCATATCCTTTCTCAACACCAGTGAGGAGGGTATGAGGGTTAGGCCTTGATCCCTCCTTAATGTTTACTCTACAATCATTCCTGAGCACTTCCCTGATCTTTTGGCGCCCCTCCATCGTTGTCCCTCTAAGTACAACGACCCCGGATCGATTACGTGTGACAGCTTTTACATAGCTGGCACAGCCCTCATTCCGGAGTCGTTCACTTACTATTCTTATCGCTGGCGTTTTATCCTCTTGATTGGTTTCAACCACAACGATCTCCTCTTCCGCAGGGGGTGGTGTTTTCCACCCTGCTCTTGGAGTTTTTTCCCTTTCCCTGTTAATTTCCGTTGGAAAAGTCTTCTTTTTTCTATTCCTGTTTTTCCTTTTGGCCCTAGTAGTCTCCACTCTTTGAAACCCGGCGTCAGTATCCATATCTGTTTCCAGATCGGTGGTTATCCCCACCGACCCTTCCGTGACTAACTCGGAGACTCCTGACATTGCCTGTTAGGGATCTCTAAGTTCGTTGAAGAATGTTGTCCCTGCTTGTAGTTTGCTTTCCCTTTATTTAATTGCCCATTAATTTCTTCAACGGTTTTTTTCATGTTTAGCACTTCTTTTCCTATGCCATTCAACCATTCTGTCATCCCTTCAAGCCTAATGATTAACGCTTTCATTATCTCCCTCTCACTCTCATACGATTTAACTCTCTTTTCTAGATTTTTTACTCTTTTGTTCATCAGTTGCTCCCTCGTTTCCATCTCAACCGACTTACTTCCCATTCGCCCGCTCATTCTCATTATTGCTTGCAAACTACCACTTACCGCAGTTTGTTCCTCTTTGTTAAATTGAACCTTTCCACCCGAGAACCTAGTAGTGGCCCGGTGAATAGTTTCCAATTTCCAACAGACAAATACACTCACCGTCTTCCTTCTATTACGAACTGAATAACACTCTACCAATTGCTAACTGCTGCAGATATATTCGTCTACTGATTTCATAGTGTGCCAGGCACATCTTTTATATTAAACAGTGCAAGTCACCCCCACCATGAAATCGTGAAAGATTCACATTGCTAGTTGCTACCCACTAGAGATGCCTGACGTCACAGCCAAGCCCACCTGCCAACTGGATGCGATAACAGATGTCGATACGAACAGGCAGTGGTCGTTGCGCTCTGGTAGAGGGTAGACGTTAGGTAGACAGTCCTCGGCCGCCTACGTGTCACCATCGATAGCGAGGCTAGAGTGATGCGGTACGTCACAGCCTTCCCTGTATCGAGAGAGGTGAGGGCAAACCAATGAATACGCATTACTCAGCCACACGTCGTGGAGTGAACATCTTGCTCTCTTACCATTGAACGGACCGTTGAACGGTTGTTCCTGTGACGTCACACCACTACTAACTTGGTGGGCTAACAACGATGGAACATTCATTACTTGAAGTATCTTCGAAGTTTGCAGACGTATGTTTGTACATAGACAAGCACATGATGAAACCCTGTACCGTGCATTCTCACACACACACACACCAATCAAATGTAATTACTTCACTATGTCACAGACACACACACAAAATCTCACATGAAAAAAATTCTGAACGATCCATGCACCAGACCCTTCAAGGTCAAATCGCCTTAATGTCACTAAACAACAACAAAAAAGCAATTAATACGTCACAGTGGTGGGGGAAGGCCCAGAACCGGCTGTAACCTGCTACTAATGTTGTTCTGCTGCTCCTTCTGTGGTTGGGAAGTTTGCCAAAATGACAGATGGTTTAATTTTTGCCAATTGATATTTTTGTTAGGAATCACACATCAAAAAGTAAGACCTCGTTAGTCCTTAGCTCGCACAAGTTTCGACTTCTGAGGGTTGTCGTACGTAGAGGTGCGACAGCTAGTTAACGCAAAAAAGGTATTTCACACATATTTCAAATCTAAATTGATTCAGTGTTTTTTTTTTCATTTTTACATTCATAATAGTTTTTATCTGTCTGTTTATCTGTTTGAAATCTGTTTTTCCGTTAACCTGCTGTCGCACACCTACGAACGACAACCCTCAGAAGTCGAAACTTGTTCGAGCTGAGGATTAACGAGGTCTCACCTTTTAACGTATGGTTCGGCGATAGCAAGTGAAAATATATCGATCAGACTAGGGCGTCGAACCGCCTGGCTATTAAATGCAATCCATTTTTTACATCTTTTTTACTTGCATCTTTCTTATAAAAAAACATTGGTCAATTAGACAAATTTTTACGATACTTTTCTCTCCTTTTCCGGCAAATCCAGATGTTGTATCGCAACCGGAAAAACCATACAGAAATACAACAATATTTCTGAAGGATTCACGTTTGAAACTATTAGAAAGATAGATACTAGAAAAATAGATCCTTTACATTTCCAAAACCTGGTTTGATGAAATAAATATTATGATTATTTGAACTTAATTGATTCAAAAGGACCAAAAAATCAATATCTTGACCCACAACAATGACAGTTTTATTATTAGTATCTCTGGCAATTTCTATCGACGTCTTAATTATGTCAGCATCAGCAGATTCTTCTACTTGTTTACAAGAAGCTGTAATCTTGTCATTTAAGTTTTCATTATTTTGTCATCGTTTTTCTCATTAGATGAAATTTGTTCTTGAAAATATGATATTTTTGTATGGTTTCAATAATCAAACTCTGGAATATTGTCTGAGGTTTTTCTACGACTACGTTCTCCTATTTTAGTTGAAGTAGCTGCTGGTACTGTTGTGACAGTAACTGATTCTTTAATTTCGGGGTACCCATCGAAGACATGATCTCTTCCACCGTTTTATTTTTCTGCCAAATTACTTTGTGCAGTAAAAATCCACCTTCAACGACAAGCACTATGCCGTCAGAATGCGTTGATCTATTCACACTCACGAATAATTCGTCGAGTTGAGATTTTACATTACATTCAGGTATATAAATTATTTCAGAACAGCAATAAGGCTTCTAACAAATTATGTATGTAATTATTTTTTACTTTCATTTTTATCATATTCCCCTCCTTTTCTGATGGATTTCATTCTACTGTTTTTTTTCCCACTTTTTATCATTTTTGAAGGCTTCAGCCCTAGTCTAAAAGATGAACACCAAATCGAGAATTTATTGACGAACTAAATTTCAGTAACAATTTCTGTTCAAAATCAATATACGAGATTTTCGACAATTTACAGCTAGTCGAATTATTTTTTACTTTCATTTTTATCATATTCCCCTTCTTTTCTGATGGATTTCATTCTACCGTTTTTTTTTTCACTTTTTACCATTTTTGAAGGCTTCAGCCCTAGTCTAAAAGATGAACACCAAATCGAAAATTTATAAACGAACTAAATTTCAGTAACAATTTCTGTTCAAAATCAATATACGAGATTTCTGACAATTTACAGCTAGTAAAAGCAAAATATTGAAGATTGAAATATGCGAAACTCTCATGGAAAGTTCTCGGTATCATTGCAAAACAATTATCTACCCTTGCAACCCAAAATTTAGTTCAGTATCTTGAAATAATAGAATTCGCAGCTTTTCAAACAGATTCAAAAGTTGTATATGTTTTGAGAATACCTCTCGTAGATCCAGAAATTTACAAAGTATACTGACCTAATCCAATTCCTATCTGTTAAAAATCTGTTTTTCCGTTAACCAACTGTCGCTCCCCTACGAACGACAACTCTCGAAAGTCGAAACTTGTGCGAGCTAAGAACTAACGGGATTTAGCTCTCAACGTGTGATTCCTAATACTGGATAACAGAATTGGATTACATCATATCATACCTACTGATATAAGGTATATAAGAATAGATGATTACTCACTGTGTTATGTAATAATCCCTGATTAAGAAAAATGTAAATTTCTTTTTCACAATGGTAGAAGGTATTTCTTACATTCAGATATTCATTCAACTTGTGTGAACTTTCTGATTTCGGTTTTTTACAGAAATTCCGAAATAAATCGAGTTACTACGTTTTATATTGATATTTTAGATTCGACTATGAATAACTATGAGTGTAGCTAAGAGGACTGTTTAAATTGGTTGGAAACGAAACATTCGATAAAAACAAATTATTTAAGAAACCCGGCCAGTACAGTTCGAAGTTGGGACATGTGAATAGGATGTGATTTATATCCGCTGAGAAAAATTGTCACATGATCATAATGGATTCACCTATTTACCTATTTTTGCCAAATGTTCAGGAAACTTACCATGATTCATTTTCATTCGTGTGTTGGTAGTGACATAAAATCTTGAAAAGTTGAAGTTGTCTATGTGGGGAAAACTTTTAAGAGAGATTGGGGTGGATTAATGAATGATGCTATTTTTATTAAGATGAGAAATCTTTCCGATCTCCACCAATTTAGTGGTATTTCATTTCTATCTATTCTAGAGAGGTGGCTTCTTTTACTGCCACATCTACCGATCATTGATATGTCTTTTGTAGAAAGTTGGGATAACGGAGATAACGGAGCAGAAGACGATTGAAGCGACAGTGCGAGGCAGGAGTGAACAAACATCGAGCAGAGAAAGGGTCGGTGCTGCTCGATAAAATAAATTTTACACTTAGTGTACCTATTTAACTTCAAAGGCCTAAAAAGAAGCTAAGGCCTAAAAGAAGGAATAAAATCAAGAAGAATCAGATTCAGTTGAGTTGACGTTAATTTCAATCAATTCAACTTTATCCAGCAAATTTGGCTTCATCTATATTTTGATCGTTCACTGCCTGCTACGTCGTTGTCCGATTGTCTACCTTAAGAGCCAATGTTCATTTGATAAGAAATTCGATGCGAGTTACATCACTAACTAGCGGGGTTGAGGACAATTTTCTTAAGTGATTTCGGTCTGGTCGTGTCTGCAATTTTAGGAAGACTCGTGGAATTTCACCCCTTCCGGATATAGGAGTACGTGAAAACCTACTTTTTGAGACTGAGTGAGTACCTACATGTCTTCTCCTTCAATGTCAAGTGGACTATTGAGATAAAGCAGCTATGCGTTTTATTTATTATTGTTACCGAATGATTATTTATTGATCGTTTAAACTTGTAAATGCTTTCCCTCCAATATTGTTCTTGTATACCTATTTGTGATTTAATCGACAGCTGTTGATTGAACAATTCCGATTGATTAAAAGTATTGGGTTATAATTATTATGAAATTTTGATGTTCATATATCTATTCATATTTTTGGGCTTCATTAGAAACCAATCTCCNAGGTACTTATTATATGGTTATCAAACATGGACCAGATCATGACTGTATTCAAATTACGATTCAAATTCCGAAAACTGGCTCCTATTGAAATTTTCGAAATGAATAATGAACCAGTTTCGAAAAATGTTCATATTTTAGGATTTTACAGTTGGATAATGAATGTTAGGTAATGAAAGATCACTTCGGAACTACTCTAATGGTTTTCGTTTGATCATAATGAAAAATCATATGAATATATAAACTTTGAGAATCGTCTTCAATGGGATCGTGTAGTAAAATATGATTTTGCTGCTACAGGTCTAGATGGGCTGAACACTTATTGGTGGAAAAAACTAACAAGCACCCACCGCCATCTGGCCATAGTTTTCAAATCATGGCTGGATAGAAAGCAGCCGATTTCAGATTGGTTTGTCAAAGGGTGGACCGTTTTGATCCACAGAAGCGATTTCTAAAAATTACAGACCGAAAACATGCTCAAATTCGTGTTATAAAATGTTTACAAGCTGGTTAACGGAAAAGCAGATCTTATACACCCGATCACCGCACTTTACCGAGAGTTGGAAATGATATATGAACAAAAATGTTCGAAGAGAGGAGTCGCTGGATGTAAAGAATTCTATGCAGTATAAGCGTAACCTCTCTATGAGCCCGATCGATAACCGCAAAGCATTAGATGCAACATCACAGGAGCTCATTTTGCATTTGCTCAGGTGAGTTACGTTTATGCCTCAGCAGTGGTGTGGTTGGTAAGGCATTCTCGTATTTTGAAACCAATTTTATGACAAAACTGGAATGAGTAAAATAATGTCTAGCCTATATTTATAATACAATTCAAACAACGACATGTCTATGCGATATGAAAGAGTATTCATGGTAAAAACGCAAGTTATCATAACAAATATTTCTCGGCAGAAAGCAATTCAGCATAAAAAGTGTTGGTAGAAAGCAAGTCAGCATATATACATCCCGGAATAACTGTTGGCTACAGGGTAGGAATGTAACTGATGTCTTGCAGTACCCGACTGCAGGTTAGGACTCAGGAACGTAACTCATCCCTCCTTAAGATGAAGACTCAACATTGAGAAAGTGAAGACCGTCAGAGAAGCGCTTAAGGTATTTGTCTCCAAGAACATTTTAGAGGGAGTGACTTCGTCGAAAACAAACAAGAAGGTCGAAGCTTGGGAGCAAATTACGCTCTGCAAACTTCCCGTTATCCTTATTTTGCATCTGAAGTTTTTCAAATACATTAACTACCGTTGCACGAAGATTATCAAGGCTTTTGATTTTGAATTCGACTTGAAGTTTTTTTGGTTTTAATGAATTATTTTATTCTTTCATTAGTGATAGGTATTGTTCAATTTTTAATGTTATATGTATATTTGATTTCGTTGGAACTAATTAGACTGGGGTAGGTCTGGCTGGCCAGGCTGCATATCTTCCATATGGGTTGGCTGTTCACGTCGCTTAGACTTGTAATATTGCCATAGATTATATAGGTAGCAATTTTTATTGTAAAATGCTACTTCAAAGAATATGACAATGCTTAAAAAGATGCAAAAAAAGGATAATCCACACAAGTATAGAAATGAAATAACTTCCAGGCTGGATCTCGTGGTGATTTTCCATAGTACAGCTCTCACTGATAATGATGCTTGTTGGAGTGGAAAACAGAATTGTTTCTGATGTCAACTGGTCTGCCAAAGTTTTTTGTTTTGAATCTTCTTCATACTGGTAGAGTTTCTTCACTATCATTTAGGATTAGGTAATGTTTTGGGGGTGATATAATTTTTATTATTGATAAGAAGGGTGAATAAAATAGGTTTTGAAAGTGATAGATTTCACTATTAGAAAGTGAATTAGGAAAATAATTTTCTTCATAGTGAATACTGTTTGTGTTCCTGAGAAATTGTAGTAACTATGTTGATTCTTAAACTTGACCAGTTGATCTTGGAAATAATGAATATTAATTTCATCAACTTGATTCTGAAATGTTATTGATATGTTAGATTTAAGTAGGCAGAGAGTTTCATTTGTTTTCATCATCTTCATGATCTAAAGTTTCAAAAACCTATTTATGTATTTTTCCTCTCAAACTTACGAGCCCTCGTTTTTGGATAAAATGTGGTTGTATTATTTGTAATATATAGTCAGCTTACAATAATATCGTTTGTGCTTGTTGTAAGAGTGAATCAGTTGAATATTCAGCGTAGTTTTCCTTTCAAGTCATGTCAATATGAAACCATGATTTGTTTCTAATATCTACTAATTATGTTACGTTTACATAACTTATAATGAAATTATATTTTTTGCGTTTCTTCAAATTGTGCTTGGAATACTCCAAAGTTTCTGTTCTGATTTTATTGTGTGTTTGAGCGACGGGTTGAACGCTGGTGAAACGAGGGGCCAATTTGTCACGCGTTTGTTCTTTGTGATAAATTGTTTCGTCTGTAGTATTCTAGCTATAGGAGTTCTAAATCAAAATCCCATGTATTTTTTTATGGAGCTAAATTCTGGACCTTTTTGGACCTCAGGCCCACTTCACACGGAAGGGGCAAAAGTCAGCGCCTCGTCTCTGCCAGACGTCCATTCTGTGTAAACTGAACATTAGCCTTCAAATCCCACTCCAGACCACCTCCACTTCTCCACAGCGGGAAATTCAAACCAGTAGATGAACAAACTTGTTCCTGGACCACTTCAAGGTCGTGCGTCGCTGATAAGTATTTCAGAGAGAAACTTTAGTGAGTGGAAGAGAGAAACGTGTGACGTCATCGACGCAGGATGGAACAAGTATCGTAGCGATTCAAGCATGGAACTCGGTCTCCTTGGGACTCCGCATCACCCCTCGCCCCCCTTGTCTCGTTCCAGTCACGTGATTTTAATTGAAAAAGTTTGTTGTTCTGAGATTCGAACCCGGATTGTCCGCGCGGTAGACATTGTCCTTAGCCTCTACACCAACGTAATATATTGAAAGTAACTGCGAATGTTGGGTATTTACAGCGTAAGATTTGTCAGGACCGAAATTGACTAATTTTATATACTTAACCACATTTTTTTGATTTCCGTAGACTCTAATCGTCATTATCATGTTGAAGATAGGAAAATATACTAAGATTTGGAAAATAATTGATATTTCATGTAAAGATGTGTTTGTGTGTGTAAGTGCGAGAGACTCGTGTGACGTAATCGAGGCAAAGAGAGATGGAGATGGTATCGAGGTTTTACCGATTGCTAGCGCAAGCAGGTGTTGCCGATTGTACAAATAAATCGTTGTGTATGGGGCAATGTAGCGTTGCCGGATACTTAGATTTGGGAAAAAATTAACATTTCATGTAAAGATGTGTATGAGCGAGAGAAGCGTGTAACGTAATCAAGGCAAAGAGAGATGGAAATGGTATCAAGGTTTTTACGTTCCTAGCGCAGCAGATGTTGTCGATTGCTGAATAAATCGTTGTTTATGGGGCAATGTAGCGTTGCCGGTTTTGAAATTAATCGTGAACGACTCGATGAAAATTGAAGGCGCGAAAGTGATATATTAATAATAATGAATCAGATTTGAGAAAAAACATTACAGATTAATGAGGCTGTATCGTTTCAAAGTGTGCTCCCTCAATGTGTTTAACGTGTCTCAAAATACATCATTGAAAACAAACATGGCATCGAAGTGTACAGGGTGCGACAAAATACATCATTTGAGAAAAAAAACATAACAGTTCCACGAGGCTGTAAGTTTTCAACGTTCGATCCCTCAATGTGTACAAGGATCTCTAAATACATCATTGAAAATAAACATGGTGTCAAAGTGTACGGGGTGCGTCAAAATACATCATTCAAGAAAAAAACATGTCGGTTCAAAATATGATATCAATGTGTATACAAGGCGTTTCAAAATACATCATTTATAAAAAAAACATGTCGGTTTGACAGAAGTCTAGCGTTCCAACATGTCAGAAGGACACTAAGTCTCGTATCTTTGTTAACCAAGTTAGCGTCATCAGGAGAAGAAGGAGATGGCACAAAAGGTATCGAGGAGTTACCTATTGTGGAGTTAACATTTGAAAATGGGGAAAGCGACCGTTTTACAAACGTTTCAACCGTTTTGCGTGCCACCGTTGTGCGTGCGTTTTCGATCGTTTGCGTGCGTTTTCGATCGTTTGCGTGCGTTTTCGACCATTTGCGTGTGTTTTCGATCGTTTGCGTGCATTTTTGACCGTTTTGCGTGCGTTAATTCCTTATCGTTTCGTCGTTATTGTCGTTATTTTTTCGTATTTCAATATGAGTCATTTATCACTCAACGCGTTTCGCTAACCAAGTGACTAAAGTCCATGCTTTGAACGGAACCTTGTGGAACATCCAACCTAACTTCTGTCACAGAGTAGTGTCGATCAGCCAATCAGAATGGAGAAATCAAATATCGCTCGATTGATTGTGCTAGATGGAATTGAACTGGAGAATGAGGGTCAAATAATAATAATAATAGTGATAAAACATTAAAATCTTGAAAGTTACGTAGTTAGCGTGGGAGGTGGTGGCGTGTGTGATAATTTGTGGCAATTAATGAGTTATTGCAAAAAATAATAGCGCAAATGTCAGAAGGGCACTGAGTTGTATATTCACTAATAATGATCGGATCGTCGCGTGCAGCACGTCAAATGGAAGGATAAGGAATGCAGAATTATCGACAAAGAAAAAGCAGAGATGACGCAACATGTCAGAAAGGTACTAAGCCAAATCTTCGTTAATGATAGTTGTATCTCAACGTGCAGCACATCAAATGGAAGGGAAACGAATACAGAGTGTACCAACAGAGAAAAAACAAAGATGGCGTAACAAATATAATAAACAGCGTCTAATGTGAAATAGCATAGGAAGAATTGCACATTCAAAGAAAATCATTGAACAAACTTGATTTTAAAAGTTGTTGGGTTATGAACAACGACGAGTGTAATCCAATTGCAGAAGTTTGATTCGAAACGCAGAATTTGTTGACAAAAAAAATGAAAAAATCATCATATATTGAAACATATGATATTTTTGGATTCCGTAGGATGAGAAGGTTTCGAATCCGTCAAAAACAGGTTACTTCCAGTTTTCACTTCCGGTCGTCCGATTTCGATGATTTCAACATCAATGAATTCGTTTACATGTCATGAAATATAATTGATCTTTTTTCCAAGCCAAAAGGGCCTCATAACCTATTTTCATTATACTAGCCACAACAGACCGATGTGGGTATTTATTTCAAATGACTTCATTTGTAGATTATGAAAAGTATAATATACAGTGTCTAATGTGAAATAGCATAAGAAGAATTGCACATTCAAAGAAAATCATTGAACAAACTTGAATTTAAAAGTTGGTATGTTATGAACAACAACGAGTGTAATCTAATTGCGAAAGTTTGATTCAAAACGCAGATAACCATATACTAGAGAATGTATTTATTGATATCTAATTATTCCATTGATATGTTCACAATTACATTTTTTTGAATATCGACAAATTCTGCTGCTATCAAAGTTTTTCAAATCCCTATACCTCAAATATACTGATAATATAAAGTAGTTAGTTGAACATTCAATAATGAAATACTAAATACATTTCTACTAATAATCGTATATATCCATAGCATTTGATGTTTGAGAGATAGAATAGTGACCTCAAGGTAGCGTTTCGTGGGAATCTGGAATTATATAAGGTTTATCATCTTCAGGGCTGAGAGCAATCTTGTATTGGGCGATAGAATGTACTTGATGTTTATCGGATCGAATCAAATTTTGGGTGACACTCATATCCTTTCAATTCTCTAAGCAATTCACATAATCATAGAAAGTAATTTTATTCTTCACTACAGAAGATTTGACACCCTTTGCCTTCTTGGTAACCCACAAGCATGAGCTCATTTTATTAATTTCTTCCTCATCATAGCCATCATTTACCAACTGCTGACTCTTCTTATTGGTACTATCCTACGTCATCAACACCCTAGTGGTATATAATTTCAATCTAAGGCCTACATATTCAGTCATCGGAACTGCATTATTCTCATCTTTCATCATCCCGAGAACCTTTTTATTTACCAAAGGAACATTAAACTGATTGTTGGAAGGGTATCCGAAGTATCGAAGAATTTATGACAATCTTGACGTATCATTTCATAAGGATTCTGATTGCATATTTCATAAATCAGGCTATCAGGCTATCGGTGTAGAAAATTACACAATTACGCATATAGCCATAATGAAAATCGTATATGGTAGTTTTTGCCAAGTCTAATATAGTGTGACCTACTTATATCGGTTTATTGAGATAAACTTGCAGTTTCCTCAGTTGCCACCAAATTCTCATTGAATATCATACAATTTTTAAATTCTGGCTTGGAAATATAGGCCTCAGCTCCATAGCGCCCAGCCCATTTGGTGAGGAGTTAAATGTTTTTCCATTGTTTTTCCGAATACTGCATTATTCATTAGTTTTTAGCAATATGATGTTGAGATTTTTAAGGATCATCAGTAGGCTTCAAAACGGATTCTCAAACTCATTCATAGCCCTTTTCTGCAACTCAGTATTCAAATCAATATAGGACTTCAACCATGATAATTGATTGAATTGAAGTACTTGATGAATTTTCGTGATGATAAGACCATTAGCAATGCTTTTTTGAGGGCGCGATGTATCACATATTTTTCTTTGTGTTGGAGAGTAGCCATCAATTTGGTGAGCTCTTTTATCGATTTAGGGTTTTTTTTCATTTTTGGATTTATATATTCAGGGCAAAAAGGCAAGTCTTTGTGCGAATCATGTAGATGTTTAGGATAATCTAGAAAGACTGTAATTAGAATCATGTTAGTTATGAGTGAGGGGTAAGTA
Source organism: Leptinotarsa decemlineata (assembly GCF_000500325.1). Taxonomy (NCBI): domain Eukaryota; kingdom Metazoa; phylum Arthropoda; class Insecta; order Coleoptera; family Chrysomelidae; genus Leptinotarsa; species Leptinotarsa decemlineata. Next base: position 23,295 of record NW_019290725.1, read on the forward strand.
AAATCTAAAAGGAAGATGGGTTTGGAAGTTTCTAACGTAGGAAGGAATTATTCATAAATTCAAAAACAATATACTAGAGAATGTATTTATTGATATCTAATCAGTCCATTGATATGTTCACAATTACATTTTTCGAGTATCGAGACATTCTGCTGCTATCGGGGTATAAGTAAACTCTCTATTTTCAGTAAAGTATTTTAAAAAATCTGTTTAAAATCTGTTTTTCCGTTAACCAGCTGTCGCACCCCTACGAACGACAACCCTCAGAAGTCGAAACTTGTACGAGCTAAGGATTAACGAGGTCTTACCTTTTAACGTGTGATTCCTAACACGGCTTGGACGGCAGCAAGTGAAGATCGATCGTTCAGACTAGGGCTTGAACCACCGACCAACACGGCAGTCAATTCGAATGAGTGAACAAAGCACCCACGCCGAACCGCTTGGCTACCGACCGTTCAAACCTGGCTGTTCAAATACGTATCGTTCGCATGAGCTTTTCTCTTCGAACAAACTTGGCTAAGTCCACCTCGAATCCCTCTTTCAACAAATAGAAACATGTCAGGATCAGTCAGTAGTTCCAATTCGAGCATCGCATCCCAGGTAAGGCCTGGTAGCGTATAGTAATGGGCAGGGTCCAGATTATGAGTCCTGAGGCAGCTTGCACGAAACTGTTCGAATACGTCAGCGAGGAGGAGAATTGTAGTGTCCGCTCTGTAACTTATTCACACTCGTAATAAAACACAATATTCGTATTATTCATATTGTAATTACCGCTCAGCAGTTGACTGTTCCATAAAAATACGAAAAGTTATTGTGTGATTCCTATATTTTCATACAACTGTTGAATATTTCACAAGCCATCGGTTCCATTCAAATAATTCAGAAAATATTTCTGTTCCCAAAAACCAATTATTTTGCCACTCGACATTTTTTCAGATGCAGAACAATTGTTTCATTTGAATTCATACATACATACATACATATTCAATGAAATATACGATTATTTTGTGAGTAGGTAGGTACCGAAATTTAAGAAAGACCAATTCTACATGTGTAAACTACCTTTCAGCAGAATGACATGAGTTCAATTATGAATACGACGTGTACACATTTAGAAGAGAAGAGTTTGAAAATCAATGTTTTAGAATGTTTAGAAATCAATATATTCAGGAATTCGGGTAATTTATTGAATTCCCAATTAGAATTGAATAACTCCCCGTTACTAAATATTTTTTCAGATGTGGAAACTGGGACATGAGGTCAGGTAGTTTAATTCATTACAAACTAGGTAAAATCAGGCCACAGAGAAATGTTTTCGAAAGTTTTTGTTATGCAAGTTTTTTCGCTTTGCTTTGATTAGCATACTATGAAAAATGAAGAAATTGATGATATTCCTAAAAGAAATATATTCCATATGTATGATGATAAATTGAAGAATTCTGAAAAGTTTCTCTGCTATCTCAAATTTAATGCATATTGCGTTGAAAATGAAAATTTCAAGTTCTACTGAACATTAAGGAAAATATACATACATACATAAAAAAAAATTATTTCTGATCAAGTGATACCTAAACATAAATTTCATGAATTCAATGGCCTCGTGTACTAACGATTTTATTTTTGACCAGTATGTTTTTGAATGTATTTTGTTGGAGATATACAATCACGAATATTTCTTTAATGAAATTGACAACATGGTCATGAATAATCCTGCTGCATCTTAAAAATCATTCTTTAAAAATAAATATTAATTTTAGCATAAATTACTCTACAAAGATTTTCATATTTTTCATAAACCAATCGATAAAGAAACATGCTTCAAAAAATACACATCGAGCACGCCATTTTATTATTTAATCGTCAAATTAGGAGCATTGCAAATAAATAATGATATCACATGAATTTAGAAAAGAACTAAATTTGCTGATTCATTCAAATGAAACCAATTTCTTGTGGAGTATTGAAACTTGAAACATATAAACATTTTTATATATCAATGGAATGTGCCATTTTGTTGCTACTCACTTTTGTTTTTGAATTCTATGGGTTCATAACAATCTCAACGTGGATAGTTTTGTTTCAATTCAGTTCGTATGGATTAAAATGACGTTCAAAAATACGTTGGTAATAAATGAAAAAACGGCATTCCATATGCTTCTTAATCTTTATACACAAAAAAAAATGGTAATAAATGTCAAAATGGCGTTTTATTAGAATACAAACTGATACAACAAATACCAAATATCAGAATAATACTAGGAGATAAGCTCTTCATAACAAATGCCCATATAAAAATATGGAATATCTTTTATCATTCAAAATCGTGAACAAATTGTGAATTGGCGTTAATAATCTAATCAGTTCTGTAAAACTGTAAATTGATGTGGAAGTCTTGTTTTGACATTTAAATCTATTTAATTCGTGAAAATAACCAGGTTCAATTAAATGCCACAAAAACCTAGGCATCATGTCAGGTCAGACAATTCCACTTTCTGGTTCGATAAGTTTGTTGGGGGTTAAAATGGACACCAATTTGTCTTGGAACAATCATGTCGCTGGAATTACAAAAGCCGATTCTCAAAAGCTTGAAACAGTGTTCCGAACCAGGAAACTGTATACACCTCAGCAACTTTTGATGCTTCATAACGCTCAGATCAGACTTTCTTTGAAGTATTGTTCTCATGTATGGAGTTTCGCCCCTAAGCATACCCTTAAGCTGCTGGATTCCATCCAGAAAAAAGCCATCCGCCTGATTAGAGACGCGATTATCACTTCTGACCTTGATAGTCTGGAACATCGAAAAAAGGTATCTAAAGATACTTTCACAGGAAGTGTTCAAGTGACTTGGTACATTTGATTCCACCAAGAAGGATACATATCAGAAATACACGATGGACTGTGGCTGCTCATCGTTTTGAGTTTCAACTAAGTACACTTCGAACTTCACTGTTCAAGAACTCTTTCATTTGGAGAACGGCGTTTATGATGAATAAACTTCCTGAGAACGTTTTTCCAAATGGATTCAATCTCCAGCGATTCAAATCCAATGTTAATCACTACTTTCAAGGAGGTACGGCTCTTAGAGCGCCTTAAGGATTTTACTGTAGTGCTTGTGTTTTGTCCTTAAAAAATATGTTGATAGTTATTGTGGTAAATACGAATCGTGATCTATGTTATCGAAATCAATTTAATAAGTTGTATCACATGATTCTGCTAGGAATCACACGTTAAAAGGTAGGACCTCGTTAATAGTTAGCTCGCAAAAGTTACGACTTTTGCGCCGTACGGAACCATAGGTCAAAAAAACCTAGAGAGAGAGATACTTTTGAGGGTTGTCGTTCGTAGGGAGTTGACAGTTGGTTAACAAAAAACAAATTTCAACAGTTTTTTGTAACATATTTGACATGAGACCTTGTTCCATTGTATGTTGATTGATATTAAGTATAACAAGTTTGTTCATCATATTTAGATAATATTGATAAAAATTATTTACCGATATTTTCACACTGTTATACCGATATTTTCACAGCTTTTATACAAATCTTGACATCTTTGGTAGGCTTACAAAGACCACCTACATTATTTCAAATTTTCTTCGCTACCGCTAAAACGAACGAAGTTACATTCAGAATACTTGTCTGATTTTGCACTGAACAGTTTACCCTCTCTGGTGAAGTAAGTTCTGTACTCGCTTATATGGTCTTTCAAACTTCATTCATTGAATTTATACTTATAAATGCGAAAGTCGCTCACTTAACACTCACTCATTCATCTCTGTTTCTCCGTACCGATATATTTTCGGAGGCTGAAATTTTGTATGTAGGTTCGTTTTTTTTATGTTGTAGATGTGCCAAAAGAAAGGATTTTTAAATACTTAAAATGAGGCGCCAGCCGCGAGAGAAAAAGGAGCGTTCATCTTTAAATTCAAATAAAACAAAGTGTGTGTGAGATATCATCGAAAATTTTCATTCGTTTGAAAGATCTATTGATGTCATTATATGTGGAATACAACATCGTTCGAATATCCGCCACGGCTTTTCTGAGTGGAGCGTATCCGAAACGTACAATTTTCCATGACTCTGGCACATAAATCAGGCCGAATTTGACCGATGGCATGGGTTATGTTAGCTTTGAGAACCGATGTGGTTGTGGCTGATTCGCATGCACCTGCAACTTGAGAAAACCCCAAAAGAAAAAACTGGTTCAAATCGCACGATTTCGGTGGTCAGTTCACATCATAATAGATGGTAGATGCTGGTACCACCCGGTATCGCCTGGTAAGATACCATCGCAACAAATTAGGCATCATGAAGTTTCTTTCGGACTGACGTTTCGTTGGTGCCGCTGTTTCCTATTTCAAGGATGGGAAAATAAGTAAAAATGCATGATGGCGCTATAGAATTTCTAAGCCAAAATCCCATGTATTTTCTTATGGAGCTTAATTCTAGACCTTTTTGGACCTCAAGCCCACTTCACACGGAAGGGTCAAAGGTCAGCGCCTTGTCCCTGCCAGACGTCCATTATGTATAAACTGAGCCTTAGCCTTCAAAGCCCATTTCAGACCACCTCCACTTTTACCGTCATTCAGTCAACCAATCAGAAGCTACCGCGCATACAGCGGGAAATTCAAATCAGTAGATGAACAAAGAGACTTCTGGCTCAAACGGGAGTGGGGGAAACGTGTAACGTCATCGATGCAGGATGGAATGAATATCGGAGAGGTTCAAAGAGCGTGGGCCCCCTTGCCCTCGGCCTCCTTAGTACTCCACATCACCGCTCAGGCCCTCTTGAGACTCCGCCTCACCCCTCGACCCCCTTGTCTTGTTTCAGTCACGTGATTCTAATTAAAAAAAGGTTATAGTTATAAGATTCGAACCAACGACATCTGCGTGGGAGACATTGTCCTTAGCCTCTACACCAATGTAAGACAAGCGTTAGTTTTGTCGGGACCGAAATTGACTTATTTTATATATTTCGTAGAAGGTTAGGGTGGTTGTAATCGTCATTATCATGTTGAAGATAGGAAAATATACGTAGATTTGGGAAAGAATTAATATTTCATATAAAGATGTGTTTGTGTGTACGAGCGAGGACGCGTGTGACGTAATCGAGGCAAAGATAGATGGAGATGGTGTCGATGTTTTGCGTTCCTAACGCAAAATTAAAATTAGGCATGAACGACTCGACGAAAATTGGAAGCGCGAAAGTGATATATTAATAATAATGAATCAGATTTAAGAAAAAATATGACAACTCAACAGTTCAACCTGCGATCCCTCAGTATGTACGGGGTGTCTCAAAATACATCATTAAAGGAAACTAAGTCTCGTATTTTTGTTAACCAAGTTAGCATTATCAGGAGAAGAAGGAGATGGCACCAAAGTTGTCGAGAAGTTATGTATTGTAGAGTTAACATTCGAAAATGGGGGAAGCGACCGTTTTACAAGCGTTTCGACCGTTTTACGTGCGACCGTTTTGCGTGCGATTGTTTTGCGTGCGTTTTCGACCATTTTTCGTGAGTTTTCGATCGTGTGCGTGGGTTTATTCGTGGGTTATCGTTTCATCGTTATTGTCGTAACCGTTTTTAGTGTTTCAATATGACAGTCATTTATCACTTAACGCGTTTCACTAACCAAGTAATCATCATCAGGAGATGACTAAAGTCCATGATTTGCCGTATGAAGGTTCGTTTTGCGAATTTTCAGACTCCTGAACGGAAACTTGTGGAACACTCAGCCTAACTTCTGTTACAGAGTGGTGTCGGTCAGCCAATCAGAATGGAGGAATCAAATATCACTTGATTGATTGTGTTAGATGAAATTGAACTGGAGAATGTGGGTCGAATTATAATATGTGAAATAATAATAGTGATAAAACATTAAACCTTTGAAAGTGTCGTAGTCAGACTGGGAGGTGGTGGCGTGTGTGATAATTCGTGAAAATTAATGAGTAATTACAAGAAATAATAGCACAACTGTCAGAAGGGCTCTAAGTTGTATATTCGCTAATAATGATCGGATCGTAGCGTACAGCACATCAAATGAAAGAATGAGAAGTGCAGAATTCATCTATAGAGAAGAAGCAATAAGGGCGTAACATATCAGGAAAGCACTAAGGCAAATCTTCGTTAATGATAGTAGAATTTCAACGTGCAGTACATCAAATGAAAAGAAACGAATGCAGAGTGTACCGACAAAGAAAAAACAAAGATAATATCGAGCGCCTAATGTTAAACAGCATAGGAAGAGTTGTAAATTCAAAGAAAGTCATTGAACAAACTTGGAATTAAAAGATGTTGAATTATGAACAACTACGAGTGAAATCCAATTGCAGAAGCTTGATTCAAAACGCAGAATTTGTTGACAAAAAAAATCATCATATATTGAAACATATGTCAAGTCAAAAGGGCCTTATAACCCATTTTGATTATACTAGCCACAACAGACCGATGTGGGTACTCATTTCAAATGATTTCAATTGTAGATTATGGTAAGTATAATATACAGCGTCTAATGTGAAATAGCATAGGAAGAATTGGACATTCAAAGAAAATCATTGAACAAACTCGAAATTGAAAGTTGTTGGGTTGTGAACAACTACAAGTGTAATCCAATTGTAGAAGCTTGATTGAAAACGCAGAATTTGTTAGCAAAAAATGAAAAATCATCATATATTGAAACATATGATATTTTTGGATTCCTTAGGGTGAGAAGGTTTCGAATCCGTCAAAAACAGGTCACTTCTGGTTTTCACTTCCGGTCATCCGATTCCGATGATTTTGACATCAATGGATTCGTTTAGATGTAAAAAACATAGTTAATCATTTCACGAAGCCAAAAGGACGTTATAACCTATTTTCGCTATACTAGTCGCAACAGGTCGATGTAGGTACTCATTTCAAATGATTTCATTTGCTGATAATGAAAAATATTATATTGAACGTGTAATGTGAAATAACAAGAGGAGAATTGCAAATACAAAGAAAAATATTGAAAAAACTTGAAATTCAATGTTGTTAGGTTACTGACAACTATAAGTGAAATTCAATTACAGCAGTTTGAATCATAATTAAACCAAAAGGGGCCTTGAAGTTTGGAGTTCCATTATCACACTGTCACCACTAAACTGGCTAGGTTGGCGTGAAGTTGTGTGTAGTTGATGATGAGGTGAAGACCAAAAGTAAATAATGAACTATTTCGAGCCTGAAGTCAATGAGCGAAATGTCCGATAAAGTACACGACTGCGATCGATGTGTCATTGATTATCTGACACGTTCAAAAATACCAGTTCCTTATGTCATTGCATCTGTCAATTATTCGGTTCCTCAAGTCATTCACATCTAGTGCAGAAGTTTCATAAACAAGAGCCTTCAGATGACCCTATAAATAAAAAAT